>JBBMFX010043393.1:0-11483 GCA_037832545.1 Rhabdalestes septentrionalis
TGTGTGTGTGTGTGTTTGTCTGTCTGTTTGTCTGTTTGTGTTTGTGTTTGTGTGTGTGTGTGTGTGTGTGTGTGTGTGTGTGTGTGTGTGTGTGTGTGTTTGTTAGAAGAAAATTCCATTGATTTCCATGTCATTTCTGAATCATTTGGTTATTCAGAAGTAAACGGAGTCAGTCAGAGTGCAATCTCTTAACAGCACGTGTTTTTAATATTGAGCATTTCAGGAGGGCGTTGATTCAAGTATCCAATTCAAACTTGATTTTACGGATTCTAATAAATTCCATTAATGTGTTCTGAACTTCACAGATTTAAAACGTATAATAATATTATCTGTTATACCAGTTGATTACCCAACTGAGGATCCTCTACAGGCTCTGTTCCGTCTTAGATCTTTTGACTCACTTTCACTTCGGTTTTTGGAGCAGTTGGAAAATGTTCATTTTACATCTTTAACTGAGACAATTGCTTGCATTAGGTGTTTTGCTCATGGTCGCCAGAGTAAGATTGTTCAGATATCTGCCTGTATTAAGGCTGTGAAGTAAGTCAGCTTGTGATAGAGCAATATGCACTAGAGTTATACCTACATACCAGTCATCACTTACTCACAGGAACTAGATTTACTCACACATGTGCTCATTTGATTGATAGCCCGGAAGTCTTTAATATTCCTCATGTTTGTAAGAGAAGTTATTGTAATCTGAATGCTTTCAGGCTACCCTGCAAACTGCCACTTTTACAGTAAACAAAACTACCAAATACGCAAGTAAATATAAATAATGAAATAAAATCTGACTTTTAACAAATAATGGACCTCGTTCCAAAAATACACATTTTAATCAAAAAAGTTAAATTTTTTCGTTTATCTGCAAGGCCAACCATCACAAAAAATGGATACATTCTTCTTTAAAAAGAGGCCATGGGTTCGAATCCTTCAGCAAACCTCCACTGGGTTCCTGAGCAAGACCCTTTACCCCTAAGTTCCTCCCGGGAGACTGCCCCCTGTAGTTAGGGAAAGGGAAAACGGTTTGGATAAAAGCGATTGCTAAATGCCGTAAATGTAATATAATTCGTATATTAACTATTATATTCAGATTTAATACATGAAATAGTGTAAACCTGTTTTGCACTCTCTTCTCGTCATATACAGATAAAACTTTAGTTTTTTGAAATACAAGAAAAACCAGCTATGGGTTATAAACATTGATAATGTGCAAAGTTTTCATGTGTTGTTTTCCGGCCCTGGACTTGTACCCCAGCGCTTCCCCGGTGTTTGTGTATGTGTGTGTGTGTGTGTGACTGTGCTGTAGATGGACGAGATAAAGGTTAAAGAGCGGACTGTGGTCTGTCTGGAGAAAGAGTTGGGCATGCAGGCGCAGCGGCTGCAGCAGCAGAAGCAGGCCGTAACCGATCAGCTGAACCTGCTGAGCCCCAAGAGAGAGGGCCCCTATTCAGCCGGTGCAGGAGACACAGCAGAGAGTGCAGCTAACACTGTAAGCAAACCTCACTCGCTCGCCTAATGTCCCTCTGGCTCCCCTGCCGCCTGACTGCGCCCGCCAGCACTCCTTCCAGCAGTTTTCCTCCTTCTTCGCTGTGGGTTCCTCCTAGCTGCTGTTCAGCGATCAGTAGAGTTTTTTCCTCTTAAAACCCCAGTTTGGATTAATATTATTATGCTCAGCCCAAAATGTTCAAAAGTGTTTAAAAGATGGACAAGCTTTAAAAACATCCCATTTGTCTTAATGAGAAGTTGCAATAAAATGTAGAGTGTATTATTAAGTTAAAGTGCACATCTGTAACATGCCACATTATTATGGCAGATTACATGTTTTTTTTTGTTAGTATGATGATGCCAATGTAAAGAAATGGTAGCAAGTTGTCACATTTACCTTATCAAATTAGCTACAACACCAAAATCCAACATCACAGCGTAACATTTCAGATGAGATTTTAAATGATTTAATGTAACAATTCCTGCAGTTTTTCTCATTGGGTTAAATGAGAGTAATCTGCAAAGCTTGTCCAACCTGGCAACAGTTGCTAAGGAAAAACACCTATAAATGGCTGGGGCATGGATAGGCTAGTTTGCTTGCTTTTTCTGCTCTTTTCTTCATTGTTGGCTTCATCATCTGTGCTTGCTTTACACTTTCACAAATGCATGCTGTGATTGCTTCTTTACACTCATATTTTCGTCAAAGCCTTTGCTGTAAAAATGTCCATGTTTGGGCTTACATGGAAGAGCAATTTCTTTTTTACTAGAAACATAACTCTCTTGGACGAGACTCCTAACGTTGCATTCGCCTACATCTGTAACATCATTAAAATGACAAGGATATGCGTGAATGTAAATGTTAGCCATTTACTGGTGCCATGAATAGAGGCCAAAATGACGACAATACACAATATACCGAACCCAGCACAGAACAAAATGAACACCCGCTGCATTCATAGACCTCATACAAGCACAACAGTTAGAGGCTATTTAGATCTGAGAGGTGGGATCCATATAAAAGGAAGTAATTACTGCAGGACACTGTAGGTCAAGACACTTCATAAATGGAATAACAATGTTGACTTAACTGAGCAGTCCATGATGAAAAAGTCCCTGGAAAATGTCGCACAGGATAAGGTTATGGGGCTCAAATTACAGTCTATTTTTGCATTTAATTCTGGTGAAATTGTAAAATGCAAAGTATCACTGCATAAAAACCTGCATGCATCCTTGCCCTGTTTCAATAAATGAACAGAAAATAGTCGAATCACATCCCAGTATCCATTTTCCAACTTTATTTAGTGTTTAAAGGTTTTTTTCAAAGTGCAACATTTCCACAGTACTACACCACCAAGAAGTGAAGTCAAATATTTTATTCTTTGACTTTATGGCACCTGCATATCCCAACGCCTCCCCCATGGCTGAGAGGTTTGCTAACTCATGCATCTCACTGTATTTGATTTGGAGTTCTGTGCTTGAGTTTCTGTTTAAAGACCCCCCCCCCCTCCCCCCCCCCCCTCACTCTCTGTCACATTTACATCAGTTTCTATATTGTCTCCTGCACCTACTGAATAGGGACCTCTTCGGGGTTTCGACTTAAAATCTGATTGGCTCTCATCTGCAGAGCTGAGCGACTGTAGGTGACATTTATCTTTGTGTTTGAGAAAATGCTTTGATAAATGATTCAGAGATGTTCGTGTTAGGACTGCACGATGTGTTGTTTCATGATCGTTATCTTTACTTTACGCAACTGAGCCTCTAACCACCATGTGATTGGTCAGTGTCCTGACCAATCAGAGAAACTCTTTCTTGTCGTTTTGGTTCATCAAGGCATTGGTGCAATAAACACAAATAATTTGGGTCAAAAATAAAGCTAGACCAGGAATTAATGTTGATATGATGATATTTTTTCCACATCGTGCAGCCCTAAGCGGAATTCTGAACTTCTGCACTACTTTCTTCTCTAAACGCATTTTTTCCATTGCTCATCTGGCCAAATTTGTAAATTTTTAGAATATTGTTTTTAAATGGTCTTTTAGAGTATTGTTTTTAAACTTAAATGGTCTGTGCAAAAGTTATGGCACCCCCAATTCAATTACATTTTGAATGTGTTAAAAACAGGGGGTCCTCGAGTACTTCAGCAGTGATGTAACCTGAATTTTGGTGTAACCCGACCAACACACACTAGCCTAAGCCACTTACTGATCTTAACACAGTTGTAAAATCACTCAGTCTTCCACCTCTTGCACCCAAACAAGTTCATCCACGTATTTTGTAAGTATAAGGCTATCGGTCAAGTGGGAGTGAGCATCGTAAACTCGAAACATTATCTTTGTTGAAACTCCAGGAACCCTGTATGTAAATATCCTCCACAGAGAGCAGATCGGCATATGGAGTAGACAATCAGTGTGTTTTTTTTTCAGGACTTAACATACTCAAAAATGTATGTCCCACTTTATATTAGATTTTTTCCAGTGCGGTGAACTACTAAAAATTGTGCATTAAGATGATTTTAAAAATGCCACAATTTAGTGTGTGTTTTCTATAAAGTATGTGTTAACTTATTTTATTCCTCACAAGGATCAACAAAATATGTCTTTTGGATGTCGGTGTTCAGACTTTTGCACTCAACTTTATGTAAAACTGAAAGACAATCAGATACTGGAACTTGTATTACATTTATCCATGTCATATAATGTCCAGTAAATGCGTACAATTGTCCATTCAGATGTGGTCATTTGCTTTATTTAAAAGTGAATTGGTTGCCAATTAGTCAAGTAAAGTAGGTTTTATTGTCATTTCTACAATATACACACAGCACATAGTGAAATGAAACGATGTGCCTTCAGAACCATGGTGCCACACAAGAGCAGGACAGAACAGAACACAGGACAAGTGCAGACAGGACAAAAGAGCTAGAAAAAGAACACAAAAATAGCAAATATACAACGACACAAGACAACTTTCTGTGAAAATGACAACAGCTACTGTGAGCATGAATACAATTTTTGACAGGTACTATATTCTAGCAGCAGATAGTTGTGTGCAAAGACACAGAACAGAAGTTATATGCACAAAAAATGCAGAACAGCAATAAGTCTGATTGGGGCAAACACAACTATGTACGATTATTTTTAACTATGTGTCACTTTTAATCTAAAGCTGTTTTTAGTGCCTCATCTTCAGTGCAGGACTTGCCTAGGCTTTCCACACTAGCTGTGAGTGCTAACTACATAAGATATCACCTATCAGTGCTGTGGGACCATGCATGCACTGTTCACTTATACGCCAAGCACACACACACACACACACACACACACACACACACACACACACACACACACACCCTCACGTCTGCAGGTATGCAAACACGTGTCATATGCACATGTTCACACACCTCCCTTATACAGTCTGAGACTATATTCATCCGTTTTCACAGACTTGACACTTTGCATATTGGCTGGGCTGCTTTTCCTTTGCTGTGTTGTGAGTGTGATGTTATTAAAAGCTAAGGATGGCTGCCTTTCCATTTCTTTCTTTATTTTGCAGCACACAGGTGACAATGGATTTGCTCTCGATGGCCTTTCAGTGCTGTCAAATGCATCTTAACCACAGTCTGTGCTGTATGCTATATGCTTAAAAGTGCTCATCCCTAATTCACAGCTGAGACACGGCTGTGTCTTTTAAATCTTTGTTCCCTCGCCCTCATACTCGAAAACTCTGAAAGGTGTCGCCCATTCTGAACAGCTGTGAAGAGCCCAAGCCCAGACGGCAGCCTTCAGTGCTGTAGATGAAACTCTGAAGGTCCTGGTGGCTCTAGTTTTCTGCAGTTGGTTTGTGTTGCAGGTGCAGCAGTTGGATGAAAAGGATGCCCGTCGCTTCCAGCTGAAAATTGCTGAGTTAAGCGCCATCATCCGCAAGCTGGAAGACCGCAATGCTCTACTCTCAGAGGAACGCAACGAGCTGGTAAGTGACTGCCAAACAGAAGGCTTCCTTACGACTATGTTACGAAGCATGGAGTTTAGGCTGCAGATGGTCGTGGATATCATCAGTATGCAAAAGTACTTTAGTCATGTTTATTGACTCTTAAAACATTTAAAAGTAATTACAGCATTTCATTTTTTAAATTGGTATGCGGAATATAAATCGCTGTGTATGTTAATTTTCCTATTACTAGAAATTAAGACAATTTTTATTCTGCATTCTTGAAAATTAATAATGCTTATTGTGTTTTTTTTGTTATTTTTTGTAGTTATTTTATGCAAAGCACCTTATGGGCCTGGCTTGTTACCCACTCACATTTAGCAGTGTGTAGATTCTCCACAAGAGGGAGCTCTTTGCACTCAAATAATCTTTAGGGCTTCTTAAGAGCCGCACTTTTAATCAGTGACTTTATGCATCTTGCACATAACATAAGTGCATCATCATGTCGATAGACAATCTGCTGATGCTGTGTACCAAAATATCAAAAAACACTAATGGACATTTGTCCCTTCATAAGCGTTATTAGATAGTATTAGTGTTGCCCTTAATGGTAGCATATTCTTAGAAAGAAAACACCCACAGAAGATCATGTTTTTTTGGAGAAGATCAGTTCAGCGAGAAATCAATAGAAACTGTCCAAATTTAAATCTGAACCTTCTGTACAAGCCTCTGGACAACTGAAGCCAGCTAGCACAGACTATTTGTTCATGTTCAAAATGCTGCAAGATAAGATGAGAAGCCTTTATTAGTCCCACAATTGGGAGAAATAGGACAGCACACATTTAAGAGCAGCAAAATTGAGAAAAACGATATAAATAAACTAGAAATTCCTAATATATAATCTAAAGATGCACAGTATTAAATTTAGTTAAATAGTGTGCATAGCTGTATTATACAAATATACATATATCTATGTTCAATCTAAGCAGCCTAAATTGCACCATATGTATAAAATACACAGTATTGCACATTCTGCCCGGTAGTAGCATCTTCAAATGCTAACACTGAAGGACAGGTAGATATTATGATTACGTACTGGAAATAGGACTTGCATCAGACCGAACGGCATCCTTGTTTCGAGGTGGTGGTGGTGGTGGGGACGTTTGTGCAGAGGTCTCATATCTGCTAAATTTACATATACAACTCTTCAATTTAAAGCTGTGTCTGTGCATGTGTGTTCGGATTATGCATCAATATTTTGCTTGTTCTGAGTTGGACACCCCTGTTGTACATTAGTGGTGGAGACGAATTCGAATACGGAATTCAGAATTCAGAAAGGCACAAGTAACACGTTTTTTTACGAATACGGTATTCGGACAAATATTTTAAAAAATGTTTGCATTTGGGTATTGGGGGGACGGGGAATTTGCACACTGCATTATGAATTTTACTCAAATACAAAACCAAATATGAATACTTTTCCCCTTTTAACAAATACAGATACGAATATCGGCCGCGTTCTCACGTGTAGGCTACGTCTTTATTTTACAGCTGAAGCGTCTTCGCGAGGCAGAGAGCCAGTACAAGCCACTCCTGGATAAGAACAGACGCCTGAGTCGAAAGAACGAAGAGCTCGCTCACGCTTTCAGACGCATGGAAAACAAACTGCGCTTCGTCACACAGGAGAACATAGAAATGGTACTACACACACTCAGTATTCTTTCACCTGCCAGCATTTACACAGCAGTCTCCAGAGTTGAAGGAACTCCTGCAGTGTTTGTTTGTTGAACGGTTAAAAGTATGAACACTGCAGCTGTTCAATCTTTCTGAACTGCACGCTTTAATTCCGCACTCTGGATTGTGATGTGTGTACAATTATATTCTAAAAGCTTTGAATGTTTACACAGATTGTATGGATGTAAATCGACCATTTCCATTTTCAGCTCTGAATATAGAGCAGCGTGCACTACTGTAATAAGGTAAATCTCTTATGTTGACCCAAAGTGCCACATTGAAATCAAGATTGCATGCATTTTACGGCTAAATATATCAGGTACAGTGTTTATTCAGTGAATTATACTACCTGTAGTCTTATGCTTGACGCATTGGAGTGTGGGGGGTGGGGGAAGGGGTATCTGGGGTATCTGGGGGGGTGTTTAGTTAACATGCTGTGCTCTGTGTTTTTCCTCCATTCGTTGTGCTGCGTAGCTTCTTGCGTCTTTCTACAGGCCCCCTAGTGTTCGTTCCATCAGTTGAATGGATATTGATTTGAGTATTTTTTAATTAATATAATCCGGTGAGTTCCAGACTAAGTACACCCAAAGACACTGGGGTTACATCAAAAATGTTGCCACTAATCTTCATTTAATTGCACTTCATTATCCAGTTGCCAGTAGGGACGATGCAAACAGCACGCAGAGTTTTAGCTGTTGGATATTTTTATCGTTTTTTGTACAAAGGAGTCTCTTCTATATACTATGTATTTATTAACATGACAGTAGAGTTCATTCAAATTAGATAAAGAAAGTTCACTCCTCCTCATGTTTGTGCTTAATCCTCATCTCAGTGTGACCCACCAATTATACAATAATAAAGTATCACAGAACCATCCTTTACATTTGTTTTTGAGAACAGTTTTAATAGAACATAATTGTCCACTCTCCAGCTGGTGTCCTGTGTCATCACACCACAAACATGTTTGAATATTACGGGGGGCTTATTATGGCAATAGACGTGGAGGTTTAATGTCAATGGTACAGAACTGTAAAAAATTGGGAATAATTGACGTAACTAAAAATGTTCAGAGCATTTTGTCCTAAGAATAAGCTTCATTTGTTCATACAATTAATTTTTATAGAATACATTAGGTCTCAGCCATTTTAGAGAGTATTGATTTCAGTACTGACTGTTTATGTGACACAGTTATGAAGTCAAACCGTAATTAATTTTGCCCAACCTGGCATGAAGTAATTAAAGGTTAGTGATGTTTAGATCTAGTCAACAGAACAGCAAACCCATTAGACTCCTCTTTCTGTGTTATAAATCAAAAGCTTGGTTTCAGTACTCTTAAAGGTCTGCCTGTCTGCAACTTATAATAGGCCCTGGTATTTTCATCTGACGAGAGAGTTTAATTAGCTTTCCCAGTGGCTTCGGTGTGATACGTGATCTCTGGCGTAGGTCTTCTGGATCTCTAGCTTTACTGAAATGAAGAAGATTGAAGATCATGTACAGAAATTGTTCTCAGTGCTGCACTTTGCTAATAATTTAGCACTATATGGGTTCGGTCATGAACTTTAAAGCAAGGACACACTCGTTCAGCACTGCCAGAGGGTCCCCACCACAAAACTTGAAAGGGTCCATATTATTAAAAAGCCAATTTTACACTTCTCTGAAATAAAAGGCAAATAAATGAAAACTAAACTGTTCACTTCCCAGTTCGCAAGGCTCACATGTGGAAATAAAGCAGGGAAATAGCTCGTTATTAATGTATTGTTTTTAATGCCTTCTTTTAAAAATAAACTTTTTTACCCCACTAATCTGTAATCAAATTCTTATATCAGAATTTGTTGGCATAAATCTGAAAGTTTGAAAAGATATGTATAAATAAATGTATAATATAATTCAGTCTTTTATATGGAAACAAAGTCTTTTGGAGTGGTCTGTTGTCAAATAGACCATTGTACAGAAACTCAGCCAAATGTGGCTGTGAATGGAATGAAGAGTCATGATGTCTTCAACACATATGATTTAAAATGCACAGTAAACACTCAACTTGTAGGTGTCAACACATATCAGGTTTTTTACATGCAAAGCTGGTGGAAAAATGCAGACATCCTAATTTATTATTTTATCTTACATCAACCATGATGTGCCTGCATGTACAATGACATTTTCGACTGAAAATGTTAATTTATTTACCAAATTTCTTTTACCAAAACTGCAGATCTTAAAGCAATATCTGAGGTCTCACATTATATTTATAACTGTTTAGATAGATAGATGGGTGGATGGATGGATGGATGGATAGATGGATAGATAGATAGATTCATCCCAGATGGAAAGAAATCATGTAATAATTTTCAAGGAGGTTGTTGTTAGAGACATTAAATATTTTCGACATCGAGCTCCAATTACCACCACTGTGAATGTTTTTTACATGGAACATTTCACAACAAATCATTCTGATGGGCAGCACACGCATTTGTTTTAAGAAATGGGTGAAATTCATAGTAGCATTATTACAAAAACAGTTATTATTAGTTAAAATTACTACATAGTATGATTTATAGTGTAAGTTATAAAGCAACTTGAGTAATGAAGAAATATGTCTAACTCTAGCCCTGCTGCGTTAGAGTGCGATACTAAAACTAAAACTTGGAAATGTATCCAATCCACTCAGTACGTAGCCTTGATCAGTGCTAAGAGGGTTTAAATAGAAAGTTGGAATTAAATTTGAGACAGGCTCTATCACTCTTACTGACTGCCTTTGAGTCTTAGATCTATAAAGTGTTACTATCGAGTGTTAATGGTCAGTTCAGACCCTAATCTAATGGTGGGGGCTACAGAGGCTAATGGTCTGTGCTAAGCTAACAGCATTGCATGAGGAGGCTAATGGCTGAGCTAACATGGCAGTGGGTGTGCAGCTAACTGCAGTGTGATGTGTGTGCGTGTGTGTGTGCGAGTGGCAGAGAGAGAAGGCGGGGACGCTGCGCAGACCGAGTTCGCTGAACGACCTGGACCAGAGCCAGGAGGAGAGAGAGATCGAGTTCCTGAGGCTGCAGGTCCTCGAACAGCAGAACATCATCGACGATCTGTCCAAGGTATCGCCATGCCATCGCCGCCCTCTGTTATTTCACCCGCACACACCCACACTCGCAGGAAAGTGTCCATCGTGGGCGTTTGGACGTTTATACATGCCATAATTAGCATTCAGCTGTTGCTCCGAATTGATCGCAGAACATCATATAATGCAGTCAGGTTAGAGATTACTGTTAGACCCCATTAACGAACAGCTTTTACATGGTACCATTATCACTGGAGAGCATAAACACATCACTCAGCGGCTGTGTGTGACTGTTTGTGAGGGCATGGAAGTGACCCTGAAAAAACAGAATATTTTCCTTTTATTGTGGATACCAAATGGTTTCCATCTTATTTCCAGTAGATCATCTGAAAGCTCTAGATCAGGGCTGGTCTCCATCACAGTTAAGTAGTTCAAACCTAATAAATATTGTAATAAAATGAGTAGAGCATGAGATTTCATTTGAAACTGTGCTAGTCCTCCAGGACTGGAGTTATGTGCCTCTACACTTTTATACAGTTGATTTTAAGCCATTTTTTGTAAATCAGATGTTATTAATGGCATAATGGAATTTGTTGGGTAAATTACAAGGCACTTAAAACATTTGAAATTAATTTTTTAATTGACTCCTATATATAATGTAAAAAATATCTATACAAAACGGATTGCTGCGGTTTATTTTTAATCAGCATCTCTATTAGTAAGACAACCATTTCATGGCAGTGTCTGTTAAATTCCTACACAAGCACCTCATTTTGCTTTATGAGGCACTGATAGTGATCACCTGAATTCCATCTTATTTAATGAGGAAAAGTATAAAAACACTGCTGGAATCTAAACAATACCTGTGACCAGACATTTGTCAAAGGTCATTATTGCCATGTTTAGGCATGAACAGGAGATTTGTTTTCTTTGAATTATTCTTTAAAAAGTACTGTACACATGGCATCATTTCTCTTATTATAATGTTTTGTCATTTCCTTTAAAATGATGCTTTAAAGAACAATAATTTTATTGGGAAATTAGGATAAAAACTAAAATAGCAAAATATGTCTATTGTTTTCAACCACAAATGGAAATATACTTCTGTACTGGCTAAACAGATTTATCAATGGAGAAAAAGATTTACATATGTGCACTCCTTTGCAACTCATGTACTCTAATTGGGGCTCTCCTGGGCAAATGGCATTTATTGTTGTCCCTGTAACTAATGACTGTAAGACTGTCTCTGTAACTAATGACTGTAAGACTGTCTCTGTAACTAATGACTGTA
>JBBMFX010043404.1:0-11483 GCA_037832545.1 Rhabdalestes septentrionalis
ATAGATAGATAGATAGATAGATAGATAGATAGATAGATAGATAGATAGATAGATAGATAGATAGATAGATATAGACAAACAAATATAGACAAACTGACATACACATAGACAGATTTGCTTTATAAAAGAACACATGTGCAGAGTGAGAACAAACTTTCTGAGCAGTGAAGACCAGTCGGTTCCTCCCTAAGGTCACCAGGCCAGCACCTCTGTGCCAGCAACCATGTGGAAAGTTTGTGAGAGCGACGTCTCTACTGTCATCATCACACAAACGTAAGTGCTGTTTTCCTGGTGGAGGAAGGGTGTTGACAAGCGCGCAAAGTGCTAAGTGCATGGGAGTCTCAAAATGTGACATGCATTTGAGGAAGACGCTTTTTTTTCTTCTTTGAAACTGTTTCACACACAAGTTTATAATCTGAGGGTAGTGTAGATGGATGGATGGCTAGACAAACAGATATGAAGGGAAAATCATGTAACGTAGTTGTACTTCAGTAATAACTAGACTGCATTTCTGCAGAGAAAATGCAAAGTGAACCTGCTCAAATGCAGAACACAGAATTAACGTTAGCATTAGTGTTAGCATTCGCATCACTGTTAGTGTTCACATTAACAAAGCATTAGCATAGCATTACAATACCATTAGCATTAACATAGCATTAGTATAGCATTAACTTTAACATACAATAACATTAATGTTAGCATAGCATTAGTACAGCGTGAGCATTAACATAGCATTAGCAATAGCATTGTTTGTGTGTTTGTCCCAATACTTTTGTCCATATTGTTCGCTTTAAACAAGTGTGTCATTGGAGGCGTGGCCTAAGTCTAAGAAAAACGGGATAAACAAAGGAAAGACAAGACATTGCCAAAAGCTGAGAACAAGCACGGTTTCAGAGTTGGAACGGGGTCTTTATCTCGGAAGACCTGGGAGGAGTAGCGTCCCAATAACAGGTGAAAGGAGGAAGAATATTGAAACTTAATAAGATCTATAGTGTGCTTGCTCTGATAGGCTGCTGTGTGTTTCTACACTAATTACACTAAGAGGCCGAGGCCGCTCTGGTCCGGTACACAGGGTTTCCTTTCCTGTGCAGCTCTTGCATCAGCTAAGTGGCCGTGGAAGTTTACAGATCAGGGTTTCAGCATCAACACGGCCAAACTGCCAACTCGGCCGAGACCTTCAACACAACCTGTGCAAGTTTTCTGATAAATATCCAAGCGTATCTCATTTCTCAAACCTGCAGAAACACACTGTGTGCTGAAGACCTCATTGAAGCAGTACTGAATCAGAATTAGAACTTTATTGATCCTGGAGGAAATTGCTTAGACTTACGACAGCAGAGACCCACAGAGACCGGAACAATAACAATAAGTGCAATAGAAAGTACATTCAAAAAATGTAACAAAAAATGTGGGCGACGTTCATCTCTCACCACTCAACAGTGTGGCAGCATCCTTAAAAATGTTTAAAGAATAGCAGAGGACATTAACTTCTCAATAACTTCCACAATATACAACACAAAAGCTGACTTTAGAAATACACAGACAGACAGGTGAACAGACAAACTGATTCAAACCATTCTCACCATATATGTCCAGGCAGACATGGATGCATGGATGCATGGATGGATGGATGGATGGATGGATGGATTTATGGATAGACAAACAAATGAATGGATGGACAGACAGAATGGATGGATTGATAGATAGACAAGTAGAGCGATAAACAGGTAGATGAAGAAATGAATGGAGGATAGATAGATACAAAGGTAGATTGATAAATGAATGGATGGATAGTTAGATATAAAGGTAGACAGATAAATGAGTGAATGGAACGATAGATAGATATACAGGTAGATTGATAAATGAATGGATGGATAGATAGATATACGGGTAGATCAGAAAAAGAACTGACGGAAAGATAGACATACAGGTAGATCAAAAAATGTATGGGTGAATAGTTAGACAGACGAATGGGTGGATGGAAATTTGGATGGACCAAGAGACAGACAAACAGGTAGATCAACAGACAGACAGACCAATGGGAGGACGGATGGACAGACAGACGGATGGAAAGATACATAAATAGACCACTTTGTTGACAGACAGACAGACGGATGGATGGAAAGTTACGTAAGTAGATATATATATGTTGACAGACGGATATATATAGTACGGTTCATGTGGGATAACTCGACGCAGACATGTCGCAGCAGTGTAAGATGATGAAGGACGAATTTCCTGAGGGCCTCCTCTGATGGAGGCACTTTCTGTGATTCAGCCTCTGTTTCCCTCTTTCCAGAGAGATCCTCCGTAAACGGCGTGGTCACCTCCAGCAGGTGCGTCTGATCCCACTTTAATTAGTCCCGCGGGGGCGCACCTCTCTTTGAGGACACACGCAGAGCATCCTCCGCTGCGCAACCTTCCTCATATATTCCTTATCGATTTTCACACTCTATTAGGTTTTTTTCCTCGTCCAGTGGCTCGTCATCGTCTTCGGTAGCTTGGGAAGGGCAAAGCTCGCGGCCAGCGGCGGAAGGGAGAGCCAAAGGGAGAAAACAAAGGAGGACCAACCAAACACTCAGGAGCACTCAGGTCTCACAGCCGCAACACAGACGCAACGTGCGGAGGATTACAGGGCCAAATTCCACATAGTGGCTCTGATGCTGCATGCTGCTGTTCACAACTTGCAACACATTAAATATTCAGTGCTGGTGCGGTTGAAGGCTGGCCTTTTGTTGCCTGGGACGTTTGCTGGATCACGTGAATGCACTTTGGTTCTTGCGATTACTTCATTATAATGGATTATTCAATATAAACGATGACTTGAATAGCAAATAAACAATAAGACAATTATTCTCACCACACAATTCAAGAGAGATTGACATATGGATGGAAAGATGGAAGGATGGATGGATGGATGGATGGAAGGATGGATGCATGGATGGAAGGATGGCTGGATGGATGGTTGGAAGGATGTATAGATGGATGGATAGAAGGATGGATGGATGGATGGATGGATGAATGAACAGATGGACAGACAGACAGGTAGACAGATGAATGGATGGATAGATAGACAGATAGATAGATACATATATATATATATATATATAGACAGACAGACAGACAGACAGATGACAGATATATAGATAGACCAAGAGATAACTAGACAGACAGCAAGTAGATAGATGTATAGGAAGATAAAAGGATGGACGGACGGACGGATGGACGGACAAATGAATGGATAGATAGATAGATAGATGGATAGATCGATCGATTGATAGACTGATAGATAGACAGAAAGGTAGATGAGAGAGAGATAGACAGATTGACAGGTAGACAGATGTACAGGTAGATGGATGGATGAATGGATGGATGGATGGATGGATAGATATGTATACAGTTGTGTGGAGAGTGAGAAAGTAAAACTTTCTGTGCAGTACAGAAAAGTCTGAAGGCCCCAAAACCTTCACAATTTGAGAAACGTGTCCGGTTCTCTGACATTTAGAGTTCTTTATTTCTTGAACATAATGGTCGAAGGTTGAGGTTTGATTCGGCGGATGCTGGCGTACGCTTGTGCACCTTTATTAAAAACAATCGCTCCATATTCTGGAATGGCAGCCCATCACCATCAGTAGAAAAATCACGGGCGTACAAAGTGAAGACATGATGTCTGAATGTCAGTCAGAAGCTTCAGATTCCTCACAAGCCTGCGTTCAGCCGCGCCGGCCTTCGCCTTCCCAAACCGGCGTCGGGAGTAAATACCATCTCTAGTTGTTTTTCAATTAAGCCAATTTTTCTGTGTGATTGCACACAAATAATAAAAATAGCACAATAACTCGATTACTCCTATAATCCATAGTGGCAGGCGTGGAATGCCCTGATTCATCCAAACACAGGAACTCATTCGTAGTGTGGAGACACAGTGCATAACAAAACGCTGTGATTGGTTGGTGCCCTAAATTTGCATATTGCTCAGTCCATTCTGCAGCCCTGGCTTCTCACAGTTACCCCGTTCTGCGAAGTCCTTCCACATTCTGTCGATGTTTTTTTTAAGAGCACCTCTCTGTGTTTAAGCCCGTGTGAGAGCGAACGCCTGCACAGATGGAGATGAATAGGAGTCGCCTCTTCCCACCGAACATGATGGAGTGCTGGGACTGGGCGATGCCACCCCACACTTCAGCGCCTGCCGAGGACCAGGAGTTATTTAACCACGCTGATGGCTTCACACTAGTTAACAGGATGCAAAAAACGACGGAGCGTTTATCTCTCCAGCAGCTGATAAGACCGTGGTCCAGTTTTTTAAGATGGGCTTTTATGCAAATCTTGAAAACAAGACGTGGACAAAGAGGTCTGAAAGGGAACGGGTGGGTCAGTGCTATTTTTGGCTCCTCCGCGAGCGCGGGTATCGCTAATCGTCCAGGTTGCGACACCTGTATCCATCACTATCGCCATCGTTCCGCCGCAACGCGCCGATAAGGCCTGTAAAGCCCCTTGTAGGTCACGCGACAGCATCCAGATTTATTCCTCCATTCGTACAGCCAGGCTCTGCATAAATGAAAGTCATTGTCACGCTAGGGGGGCGGAAAGGGGGGGGGGTGTATGTGTATGTGAGTGGGGGGGGTTGGTCATACAGCCTACATTACCCACCATTAGGGGCTAAATGATGGCGAGTCCAGGTAGATCGCTCCTCCAAGAAACAAGGAGGCGGCGCCTTTATTACCCGCGCCCCATACAGTATTTCATCTGTGAATGTTTACTCGTTTGGTTTCATTTAAATGTAAATTTGGGCGCGCGGCCTCGCGAGGAGGCTCACCGACCACACCGGATGATGGATTCTCTAACGGATGCGGAAACGGCGCAGCCTCCTCACTGAAAGCACCCTGTTCGACCTTCGCCGGCTCCTTCTTCTCGTATTGCCAGAAGCGGTAGCCGCGTAATTTCCCTGCTAAAATAAATAAATAAATAAATAAATAAATAAGCATAAACCCCACAGCTAAGCCACAGTTATGATAAGTAATTGTCCTTGAGGATGTGGCAGTGGTGGTTTTGATGGAAAAAGCCTGAAATAGGAATCATTGCAGGTTGAAACTCACACTTTATTCGAAGTCATAAACAATTGGACTGAATGTATTAACGCACCATTCGGGGGGGTGGGGGGGCTGCATGGGGCAAATGGCCCGGAACAGTTCTAAATACACAGTGAGTTTCGAGTCTTCTCCTTTCCTTAACAACTGCGACATTCAAAGAAAAGCAAAGTCCCTTAAATTTCTCACTGTGTCTTCGTTTTATCTACCACAAGCAGTACTAAACCCGGAGAGAAGACGAATATGTGCTGTTATCTTAAAGCTGAGACTACAAAGGACAGCAAATGGCACACAGTCTTTCGATTGGATGTGCTGAAGGTTTCTGAATAAGATGTATCGACAAAAACATTTCTTATATTGATATTGATGCAGTAACTGACTCTGTAATATGCACAGATTATATGAAGAAAAGGAATTATAAGATACTTTATTTGTCACGTGCATAGGCATACAAGTACAAGCCAGTGAAATGTATTCTCTGCATTAAACAGGTTCACCAAGTGAAGCAGGGGGCTGCCGCCAGCAAGGCACCCTAACCACTGGGCCATCCATTACATTATTTTAATATAAAATCATTTAAAAAGCATCAAATCTATTTCCTGACTGGGCAGTAGAACATTAATGCAAATGCATTCATAGTTTTGTTATCTTAACAGAAATTAGAAACAGAATGACGCTGTTCAGCATGAAAACGATAAGCAATAAGCCACTTCAGGCCACATATCAGAGTGCTTTTACCTGGGTTAAGGGTTCGGCTTGGGCATAACGACACGACAACCGCAGCTCGAGTGACTTACTGCTTTAATATGGGACACGTTATGGGGAAACAGAGAAAAGGCCAGTGAGTGTGGAGATGTGTATGATGGTGTGTGTGTAAAGGTGTGTATGAGGGTGTGTGAAGTGTGTATGATAGTGTGCGTTTAGGTGTGTAGGATGGTGTGTATGATGGTGTGTGTGAAGGTGTGTATACTGGTGTGTAAACTGGTGTGTAGGTGTATGATGACGACACCTATTAAGGAGCCAGTGTTGGATTTTATGTTATGTTGTTTCTTTTCATGCTGTGTTTTGATTGTCTCTGTCACAGCACAGCGTACAAGCTCCCTTTAGACCAAAGAAATCAACACGACTTCTTCACATCTGTCAACAGCCCGGCACTGTACAGAGCAGACCCAGCCTGAGGCCGAGAGCAGCCTGGGGAGCGCTTGGCCTGGCCGTGGACATGTTTAGGTCGAGACCCGGGAGGTCCTGCTCCTGCCTGACACTTCTCTGCAAAACGGCTCGTCACAGAAAGCTCTCCGCACCGCTGCCGGGATGATTAGGCTGAAATCACTCGAGAGGAATTACGCAAGCAGCCGCTCGCTGCACTTTCTTCCAGGCCAAGGCTGAGCCGGGAAATCTGTCCTCAAGCACCAACTGGGTATGTCACGATTAATCCTTTATAAGGATTCATCCTTTTCACGATTAACCATTTTCACGATTAACCCTTTTCATAATAAATCCTTTTCACGATTAACCCTTTTCACGATTAATCCTTTATAAGGATTCATCCTTTTCACGATTAACCATTTTCACGATTAACCCTTTTCACAATTAATCCTTTTCACGATTAACCCTTTTCACGATTAACCCTTTTCACGATTAATCCTTTTCACGATCAATCCTTTTCACGATTAACCCTTTTCACGATTAACCCTTTTCACGATTAACCCTTTTCACGCTTAACCCTTTTCACGCTTAACCCTTTTCACGATTAATCCTTTTCACGGTTAATCTTTTTCGCGATTAACCCTTTTCATGATTAATCCTTTTCACGATTTATCCTTTTCACGGTTAATCCTTTTCACAATTAACCCTTTTCACGATTAACCCTTTTCACGATTAATCCTTTTTTCTCGGTTAACCCTTTTCACTATTAATCCTTTTAACGATTAACCATTTTCATGATTAACCCTTTTCACAATCAATCCTTTTCACGATTAATCCTTTTCACGATTAACCCTTTTCACGATTAATCCTTTTCACGATTAATCCTTTCACGATTAACCATTTTCACGATGAACCCTTTTCACAATTAATCCTTTTCACGATTAACCCTTTTCCCGATTAATCCTTTTCATGATTAACCCTTTTCGTGATTAATCCTTTTCACGATTAATCCTTTTCACGATTAATCCTTTTCACGATTTATCCTTTTCATGGTTAATCCCTTTCAAAATGAACCCTTTTCACGATTATTCTTTTTCTCGGTTATCCCTTTTCACGATTAATCTTTTTCTCAGTTAACCCTTTTCACGATTAATCCTTCTTTTTTTTCGATTAATCCTTTTCCCGGTTAATCTTTTTCTCGGTTAACCCTTTTCACTGTTAATCCTTTCCGCGATTAACCCTTTTCACGATTAACCCCTTTCTGCGATTAACCCTTTTCACTATTAACACTTTTCATGATTAACCCTTTTTCCTGATAAACCCCTTTTCATGATTAACCCTTTTTCCTGATTAAACCCTTTTCACGATTAACCCTTTTCACCATTAACCCTTTCATGATTAACCCTTTACACTGTTAACCGTGATTTAATTCAGCTCCTCAACACCGCGTTTTGCAGATTATGGCAATTTTGCAGTGCTATCAACAGATTGGCCGGACTCACACAGAAATAAAATGTTTCACCGGCGGTGCACTCGTGCCAGAAACACACGGACAGTACTGTCGGCGAAAGGCGGCTCACTTGACCGCACTAAACAATGGCAGAGGCAGAAACTGAACATGCTTTATTTTCATCAAAAAGCAATTGAAGTCTTTAAAGATTTCCCAAGAACACAGAGGGACTCATCAAGACGATTCTTTTTGTGTCTTTCTTTTTTAAGGCAGCAGTTAATAAAGGTGAAAACTTCTAAAGAATGTGAAATTAACACACGCGAAATAATCAAGATGATAAACCTATCATCAAAATCTATAATCGTGATATTCCTAGCACCAACTACATGAGACACTACAACAATCCAGCAGCACCGGTGTGTGTTGCACATCGCGTGCCGACTGGAGGCGAAGTGGGGGGAATGTGAGAAAGCGGGGGCCTTTTAGAGCCTCCCTGGGGCCCTGCCGAGCTCCTGCCTCGCTAAAAGCAGCGTAGCGTGGCGTGGACGTCCCGGCGTTTGACCCCACTCCTAGTGAAGGGGCCGCGCTCAAGCGGTCTCTGCATCTGGAGGGGCAGAGGGCACGCCGGGTCTCACCGCTCTGGATGAGAAGGAGGTTTAATAATGAGGCTTCAGACGTTTTACTCTTGAGTGGTGGTGCGTGATGCCTGCTGAGAAAACCACATCTTGCTGGGGATCTGGGGTATTAAAGAACAAAGCCAAATATATCTTTATCAAACCATCAAATGAACACATGGAGTGTGTGTGTGTGTGTGTGTGTGTGGCATCCAGGAGAGCTCATTAAAAACTGGCATGCTGGACAACCATGGGAAGACCCTGGTTATGTAAAACGCTCCGACTTTGGTTGGCTATGGAGCAAAACCACAAAGACAGAAGTGAATGAGAAGGTCCCTGAGGGAGAAAGTAGGTTTCTGGAGGGTCTGGAGGAGCAGGGACGTGGTGCAGGCAGGACAGGGAGCCCTTTTACGCAGTGCTGTGAATGGAGGACGACCTGGAGAGAGCCATCCCACCGCATTAAGGCGGCACAGCCTGTTGCATCTCTCCACGCTGAGACCTCCGCTAGCCTTGCCCTGAGATTCACACACCGGCTACACACACGGAACACACATTTCTGCACATGTTGGAAAGACTTCAACCGGGCTTCATCTCGCTTATAGTCCTATTTTTGCCCGTTCCACCTTAAACGGCGCCGCAATGTTTGAGGTGGAATGGAAAATTAGCCAACAAAACAAATACAACATGTACAAAAGAGGAGATTTTTATTCGTGCCTCCGTGCTTGGATCCGACCAAAAAAACTGAAAACGGCGTTTCAGTGAGAAAAGCTGTTAAAAAATGTGTAAAAATACTGTTTTTTTGTTTAGTTCCTACCTCGGCCGTTTGTACACCTGACGCTGAGGAGGAGGATGAAGAGGAGGAGGAGGTCCAGGCAGCGCCCGGTCCTCGGAGGGAGCATCTCGGTGTCTCGGTGTCCTCACCGTTCCTCCGTCTTTATTCTCTTCGGGAGAGAGGAGAGGGACGGTCCTCCAGCCGCTCGTGTGTCTCCCTCTGTCCGGCTCCGAAGGCCGAAGCCGTGACGGTCTCCTGCATCTCCTCGCCTCGTTAGAACTTCAGTGTCTCCATCGTCTCCTCTCAGTTCTCCCGAACTTCTCTCCCCCGGAGCGCTGCGCTCCCTCAGCCCTCCGACACTTTCAAACGCCTCGGCCACGCTCCGCCAATCGCGTGTCGCGGGAGGCGGGGCCAGGACGCCACTCCAGCCGCACCAGCCAATAGGACGCGGCTTCAGACTCGGGCAGCCGCGACGGAAAGTCCGACTCGCATTAGAAGAATCGACTCCGATCAAATGATTCACTGACTCGTATGCTGAATCAACTTTATTCATGGGGTTGTTTATTTTTCTCTTTCCTTCTTTCCATCTTTCTTTCCTTCTTTCTTTCTTTCTTTCTTTCTTTCTTTTTTCTCTCTATCGTTCTTTCTTTTATTCCTTCTTTCTATCTTTCTTTCTTTCTTTCTTTCTTTCTTTTTTCTCGCTATCGTGCTCTCTTTTATTCCTTCTTTCTATCTTTCTTTCTTTCTCTCTTTCTTTCTTTTTCTTACTCGTGTTTGTTTGTTTGTTTGTCCTTGTTTATTGCTGCTCCCTCGAAACCCTAAGTTGAATCACCTTTATTCTTGTAATATTTTATTTACTCATTTGTTTGTTTATATATTAATGAATTGTTTTCTTTACTTGTTGGCCTCTTTGTTTGTTTATTCTTTATTTATTGCTGCTCACTCGAAAATTGTAGGTTGAGTCAACTTTATTTTTTTTAGGTATTCAGTCATTACACTTACTAATTTGTTTTTTGTTTCTTTGTTTAAATATATCATCTCGTGTGGTCATATATTTATTTTTGTCTTTCTTTTTTATATTCATTCATTATTTATTTTATGTTTATTTGATTGCTAGTTTATTCGTTTGTTTTCTTGTTTTTTCTCTCTCTTTTTTTTCTTTCTTTCTTTCTTTCTTTCTTCTTCCTATTTCGCTCGAAAACCACACTAGTAGGAAACCAGAAGATTTCTAAGATCCTGTGGTTCTGTTTCACCTTGAGATTTGATGATGTTTTGTAAAAGATCCCTGGAATCTTCAGTTGAAAAGGCAGTTTAAACACGCATTAACTCTATAGCTCTTGATTCAGTTGGACTGAATCGGTTCGATCCGTTTGTAGAACGACTCGTTCATCTCGTGCAAATACACGATGTGAACCAAAGTATTGGGACGCCTGACTGTTACACCAGCATTGACTATAATGGCATTCCAGTCAAATCCATAGACTTTAATCTGGAGTTGGTCCCAATTTGCAGCTATTACAGCTTCCACTCTTCTTGGAAGACTTTCCACTAGATTTTCTTTTGGGATGTGTGCCCATTCATTCTGTAGCATTTATGAGCTCAGACACTGATGTTGGATAAGAAGGTCTGGATCACAATCTCCGTTCCAGTTCATCCCAAAGGTGCTCGATGGGGTTGAGGTAAGTGGGACAGTCAAGTAACTAGCCCAAACACTGGAAAACAGGTGTGTCCCAATACTTTTGTCCATACATTGTACGCGTGTGCGTGCATGGGTGTGTTTCCTGTAGTATCTCTTTAGAAGATCCAAATATGTCCATTTCCTCTGAACTGATGAAAACCTTCACACAGATGGACTTTCTCTGAAATCGCTCGAGGTGCTGCAGCACAGTGACCTGTTCTTCTTTAAATCAGCATTTCTCCACTTTCAGAACCAAAGATCTCTGCATCTGTGACATCCATTACATCTCACACTTTCATTCCTGAGCCCACTCTAAAGGGTTTTACAGACGGAGCTCCCGATTCATCACTAATTTCTGGATCTTTCCTGGATTTCACACTGAGAAATGACCCTGACTGAGTTAACTTCATTAATCAGGAATCAGGTGTGTATGGAGACTGGAGTCCTGTTTTAATTCCAACATCAAACAAAGGCTTGGAGGATTTGAAACATGCAAATGTATGGGTGTTCAATTCAATTTTATCATATAACATCCGAAGCAAAAAACTATTTGTATGAAGTTTATAATGATATATTGTTTTTGAAAAAATGACCCAATTGACCTGTAGGACCTCAGTTTATTTGTGTACTGCTGCTCACTCCTAATCGAACTGTATAGAAAGATAATAATAATAATAATAATAATAATAATAATAATAATAATAATAATAACTATTATTATTATTATTATTATTATTAT
>JBBMFX010043415.1:0-11482 GCA_037832545.1 Rhabdalestes septentrionalis
TAACGAGTCCCGATCGAGTCATGAAGTCTGATTATCGGCCGATACCGATCGTCCACCGATCGATCGGAGCATCACTAAGGAAGACCATTCAATTTTGCCATCTTTCAACATCCATACGAGCAAGATGCTGACAGTCTGGCCCTATAACTGGCTGCTCATCGGCTGGTCCTGAGGCTCATTGCTAACCTGCTAATCTTGGGGCTGGCTGCTGGTGGGCTGGTCCTGAGATTCGCTTATGTTTTGAAGCTGACTGACGGGCTGGTCCAACGGCTAGCTGCTTATGGGCTGGTCCTGAGGCTGTTTTGTACCTGAGAGTTCTCTTGTGGCAGACGTTTCTATGGATTTTCAGAAATGTGATCCTCACATTCGGAAATTTTTCTCTTCCATTATATACTGTAAGGCGTCTGTACAGAAAATCGCTTTGCCATCTTGATCAGTTGTGGAATGGAACCACACAGACAGAAATATTTATAATGTCAGGTCCCCAAGATTCGTTCCCGCAATACAGAGGGTGGGATTTATGTTCCTCACAGAAAATGAGCCAAGGCCAATAAATCTCAGTTTGAAAAAACTATTATTAGTTTATATTTTCTTAAGCCAAATACCTTATAAGGGATAACTGAGCAAAAAGAAAAATACTTCACATTACCTAACCTAAAAATAATCGAAATTGCGTCTATTTTGTAGTTTCCTGAATTACCTGTTTTTTTGCAATCTGAATATTTTTCATTGGCAATGAACGCAGAGGAAAACTGGGAAAAAATCTTTGCCTTTATGAACAAGGTACACAAGCAAGCCAACATATTTAAATATGTTATTCTTTATTTCAGCAGTATTACATGATTTTAAAAAAAGTAGTAAGCTGAATATTGTAACACTAACCAGCAGTCGCTTGTTCTAACAAATGTTTTAAAAAAACTAATTTCATTACATTAGCTTTGCTTATATATTATTATAGCTGAGGTTTTCCAGAATATAACAATATCTGACATTTTGGCATTGGTGTTTTTCGTTAGATGAAAAAACTTGAAATTGTAAAGGTGTAGTAAATTGCCTCAAAGTGCAAGAAATGCCTCGGACTTCAGAGGGTTAAGCTGCATAAATACTGCTTCTGACAACCCTCTCAGTTTTACATTTATAGCAAATGAAACAGGTTTTATGTTGACATTTGCCCACAACACTGTATTCATTACTCACTTTCTGTGGTAAAATGGCATAGGATTATAGGCTGTATTAAGAGATTTTGGAGTGCCATAAATGATGCCATTTTGTTTTGATTATTGGTAGAACACTTATTAGTACATTTCCATAATTAAATGATTCTGATTGGGCAACTGGGCAATTGCGCAATATTCCGTGGGAAATCTTGCCGATGCCGATGCCCTTTTTCACCAGGATAATGCACCATGCCTCATGGTCAAACCATCTTACAATATTATACATTTTAGTAGCCTTCACATAAAATGTTACTAACAAATGGTACCAAAAATTTAGCTTGTTATCTTTTGCAGAGAGTGAATTTCTGACAGCTGTGCAAGTATACCCAACATAGAAAGATGATGCTATTTTGAATGAAGCTCAGACATAAGACCCAGCTTTACTCTTACTTATTCACAGAGAAACCTCCTATCTGCTTTACACACACTGCTCAACATAACTGCTTACATTTGAACATCATCCAGTCACAATCCCGCCTCCGCACTGTCTGACAGGCAGCCCTGTTTGCACCTTACAAAATAGTCTCCACTTATCTCTGTCACACTGACGCTATATATGAAGACAGGGCTGTTCGTCTCGTGCTCCTTCACTCAAGCGCACTAAGCAAGTCCACAAAAGTTAATTAGTCCTACTCTACTTGGGTAGGTAAGACTGATTGTGGCACTGGTTGCCTGAGTAGAATGTATTCCAAATCATTAATCTCTGTAAACAGCACCTGACGTTGTTGCTACACTGAGCATAATAAGAACTCTTTCCTAACTCTTTATGTATATATATATATATTGTTTTTGGCAGATATTTTATGACAACTTGAGCCAAAGGAGTGCACTGTATCTGAACTCTCTTGGTCCCATTTTAGAGAATTAAAATTAAGAGCTAGTTTTATCTCACTTTCAATATAGTGCTTATTTCATTAAGTTATTTAAATAGGCAAACTATTTTTTGGTTCAAGTGTTAAGAAATATTATGTGACAAATTATTCCCAGTGGCAAACAACTAGAATCAACTAGGAATTACTGGGGTGTTCCTAATTCCTAATTCCAAATGTTCAAAAACACACTTTTACTGATGGATATTTGCAATGTTTAAAATTTCTTAAACTCAAATACAGGACACATTGGGCTTGCATTGTGATAACCTTAGGCTTACATGAAAGGTGACTGTTACAATAAAAACACAATACAAAAGTCATTAAAAATGTTTTATCAGCAAAACTTTACTGACAAGTTTGCTCTGGTGAAACCCTTCAAATTGGCCAGTATATTGGCCAACCAATAAATTGGTCAAAAACAAAAGAGATAAATGGAGTGTCTGAGGGAAATGTAGACAAGAATAAGAAACAACAATAAAATGTAGGTAAATCAGAGATGAATACAATCAATGTATTAAGACATTGATTATTTTAAATATCTACCCACAAAACAAAAAGCTGTCAATGTGCTTAAGGACTCAACATTTTGCAGAAGGCCAGATGCCATGGTTGAAATGTTTTAAATCATGCATATACAATATTGGCTCTGTCCTTCTGTAGTCAGAAATAGATTTGCACTGCTGATGCACTTGGAACCAGCACCAAACAGTGTCTTTGCAGAGTCAGACCTCTGCAGGCAGCTACTTAATAAATCACTGTGCTTGTAAGTAAATGTTCCTTACTAAAACAGAATGGCAAAATGTCCCCTAGTCTGTCCTCTCTGGTTCCTTTTGTCCTTTGACTTGGATAGTGATTTGTGTAGCATAGAAAGCACTCACTTAACATTCACCTTAGGTGTATGCTCATTTTACTGTCTGTTTTGCACTTTTTAATACATTCAGTAATTGTAAAAGGATGTGATGTTAAATTGATGTGAGCCAGTTAACAGAGAAACATGAACTGAGTCAGGATTTGCTGCTGGAAAACACTGTGTACGTGACCAGTCCCACACTCTTTTATCTTTCACAAGCCGGAGGTTCATTTATCAAAGGGTGAGTTGAACAACATGTGTATGTGAGAACTGTCCGCATTCCTGCAAAACGTATTTATCAAATGTGTGACAATATTAATTCCATTCTGTTCTGAGCATCAACAGGCTCATTTACAAAAAAAATTTAAAGTTAAAATTTTCATCAGTTAAAATGTTTATATAATCACAATTCAGCATGGGTTAAAAGCAAACTGGGGCTAGGTTATCATGTCACAACAGAAGTGGACTGCTACAGCTAATGTGGCCCTGGGTCGAATAATCTGCTGCAGACCCAGACAAGCGCATCTCAGCCAGCACTGTCCATGGTCCTGAAGCGGATGTGAGCTGCGCTGTCAGAACACCAGTTGTGGCGTTTCCCCTCAGCACCATTAATCTGGACTGTCAAAATGCACATGCCACTTCACAAGCCTCAAATCTTGGCACCTAGGTTCCAGCCCCGAGGACTTTCTTGCCTCCAGACGTGGACACCGGTGACCTCGACAGCCAACTGCATGTCTCCTGGCATCTTTGAACACCTCCCCAACCCGCAACAACCACTTCTGGTCATATTCTTTCAATAAATTCACCACAACTTCTCACTGGGTTGGTAGTCATCTGTGTCTATTTCTGAACCCACTAGGTGGCGCTACAATAGGAACATGGTGTTATTTTCCGTGCAAATGCAGCACAAGAATATTCATAAAGTAGGGAATTACAACCCTTCTGTTAAAATCGGAAAAATCTTGCTGAAAATAACAGTAGTTCATGCAGATATTCCACAATAAAGAATCAGCTTAAATGTTCTTAAAAGGACCAAAAGTGATGAGTGTGCTTGCTCTGAGCAGAGCACACTATTGCTCCTCTTAAGTTTTCTTCTTCTTCTTCTTCTTCTTCTTCTTCCGTTCACCAGTTTTTTGGCCCCCTACACCTGCCAGAGCTTTCGAGATAGAGACACCGTTCCAACTCTGACTCGTTGGGCCCGATCTGAAGTTAATGGCTTGTTCACAGCTTTTTGATGCGTTTTGTCGTTTGTGCGTTACTCACGTTTTTCCAGCGAAACTGATTTGCAAAAGTATTGGCACCACCCCTAGTCCTCAAATTTCAGATAGTCCTCGAAAACGCTTCGTCCGAAACCCACCAAACTTCATGTGATCCCTCAGACCAACGTCCTTGACACACAAACATGGTCGGTGATGACCTGCACTCATCTTTTCCTTTACTTTCGCTCATCCCTTTTCCCATTCAATTCCTTTCATTTTTAACCCCATTTAAATGAAGCAGTTTCAGGTGATCAGGCTTACAGGCTCCAAACAGTGACCGAACCTTATGAAACTTCACATGAGACCTCAGGCCACACATGTGTAAATTAAACAATGTGGACAAATGTTTTGGGACACATCTATCATACAAATGTATTGAAAACACACACAAATACAAACAAATATACACAGACTGTTGCTACGGTGTAGGAGGTTGTTGTTATGCAGTGTATGTGTGGCTCCTGAAGTATAACAAGTGGTTGCTCTGGTGTACAAGATGGCTGCTTGGTAGTGTAGCCTGGCATTGTTCAGCCTACGAACGAGTGACTGTTATGTATTATGTATATTCAGTATGTATGTATGGCTGAGATGCTCAATTTATAGCCTATGTGTATAGTCTCTTTAAGAGCATCGAAAACAAACTTGTTCTTAAGGTGAAACCTAGTCTGATTCTCCATATTGGGGTAGTTGTTAAGGAATAGGTGAGTGGAACTGTACATCATGGCATCCGAATTAGCTATTGTAGAGACAGAAAGAAGTGGGAGGAAGAGAGAGAGAACACGAGGAGAGAAGGAGAGAGAAGCATGCATGCTGCACGTGGGCTGCACAGAGCTAGAGCTATTCGGCTTTTATGATATATCCTGCTTGGATATCAGTAAAATTCCACTTTGGGAAGACTATATGCCCCAGTAGTGCGATATATAGATAGTTATTGAAACCAGTTGTCTATTGTGAGGGTCAGCGCCGAGTTGAAGCTCTGATAACCCACATCATCTCTTTCGGTTAGCAGTGAGCTAACAAGCATTAGCATCCAGACGCCATTTGGCAGAAAGTTAGTTTCTCTATTTGCAGTGTGGCGTTTTAACAGTTAGAATTGTTTATTAGGTCTGTAGTAAAGCACTTTTTGTAAAACTGTATCTAATCCTCAGGATCTCATGCATCAAACATCACGAGCTGCTCAGATAGAGCCTCCAGGAACCAGGAGACGCTGGGTGGTTCCTCTGAGTGGCCAGCCCAGAGTCCATTTCGGCCGGATAGCAACACTAGGCAACCAGGAGAAACCTGTGGTTCCTCCGGCAACAAGTGACTGTGCTAAGAGTAAAGCATCTAAGCGTGCCATCTTACCATCTCAGGCCTGCAACAGAGGGTTTTGTTTATTGTAATGACTTACTCAGTTGTTTGCCTTTGAAGATATACATGTTCATAATATGCACTGTTTGTAAACGTAAATTGTTGTCCAGCTACTATCCAAATACTGAATTAAGAGCACTTTACTGTTTACATTTGATTATCCTGTGTTCTGATGAACAGTCTAGTTTAATTATCAATCTGTAAAATAAAGAGTTGTGTGTTATTTGCACCACATCTGTTAAAGGGTTTCTGTAATTATAGTTAATGAGTGGCTTCAACAGGTGAAGCTGAGAACCCAGGTCAGCCCATTACGTTGGTGCACGTAAAGAAGGTTTACATAAATGGAGGCACCACTGGGATCTTTTCCCTTCTGAGTATTGTTGTTATAGACAAACTGTAGAAGTACATATTCAAGTTGAGTTAATTCAAACCATTTATAATGGCTTCTCCGGTGAACCCATATTTAAGAGTAGCCATCGAGGCATGGTGTCAGGAAGTAAATGTTGACCACAATACAGCTGTTGCTGTGAGTGGAGTGCCCAATGACACCGACATAACTGATGATGAGACCGTAGTTGAGACAGTGTAAGTTTTGGGTCGCGTTCGACTGTGGGCTTGCAGGTTTTTTACACAGTTGAACTGTGAATTATTGTCGTGTCAGTGCAGCAATATGACAGATAGAGTCCTGCCCAAAGTAGTGCCGCCACAAGGTGGGGTGGCCTGGAACCTCACGGTAATCAAAGGTGGGTCCAGTGCTGGTGCTTTTTCAGCTAAACTACTGAAGTTGTTAGAGACCGAAGGTAAGACTGTGGATGATGTGCAGTCATTGCTTTTTGGGGCACGGAAACCTCAACCTGAGGGCATTCCTGCATCCATTATTCGGGCTGTAGGGGATCTGTTAGAAAAGACTATGAAGCCCACTCATGAAAATATTGCTTTCCGAAGGTTACGCATATTCTCTGGGATCCTTCCCACCCCAATTGGGGAGGAAACATTAGATAACTGGCTAGAGCAGGCCCAGTTAATGTTAGATGAGTGTGAATGTTTGTTGAAAGAGAAGTGGAAAAGGATTGTCAAGAGCTTAAAGGGACTAGCCCTGGAGGTAATAAAGGCTGCACATTGTAACAATCCTGGTGCAGGCCCCGAGGATTATTTGAGAGCTTTATATAATGTCTTTGGGACCTCTGAATCTGGTGATGACATTTACATTACATGTAGACAAATGAATCAACTTTCTTGGTAGAGACTCTCAGATTTTTTGATCCGGTTAGAGAAATGCCTTTCCAGAGCAATGCAGAAAGGGGGGATACAGCAAAACTTGAGAGATCAAGCTAGGGTGGAACAACTCTTGAGAGGGACCACTGAATCTGACAGGCTGCTGAAACTCTGGCTGAAGGAGCGTAACTTTTATTAATTTGTTGAATGAAATACGTGAAGAAGAAGGTCAAGAGACTGCAAGGCAGAATGTTGTTAAGTCTACTTCACGTAGCCACTCCAACAGTGTTGGTGGCACAAAGCATTCTGACATTCACGCTCTAAGAAATCAGGTTAAGGAGATACAAGCTAAGGTTATGCAACTTACTGCAAAGGAGCAAACTCCTTATCAGAATAGTCCTCAGCCCAGCCTTGACAGAGCCGAGTCAAGAATAGATCCTGACTTCAAGGCTTTGAAACAACAGGTGACTAACTTGGAAGCCCAAGTTCGGGAGCGAAACTCAAACTCACCTAAACCAGAATTGTTTACTGAGCCGAGAAACAGTTTTAGACACCTGGCTCCTAAGCGTAAAGAAGGAGCCACATCTCTGGAGGAAAAGCAAGATTTTTTCTGCTACCGGTGTGGGGATGAAGGACATATCACCCCCAATTGCCAAGCACATGAAAACTCTGCCAAAGTCATACAGAAGCTTGTCCAGTCCATGAACAGACAGCATCAATACAGGCCCACTACTGGTACACCAGAGGCCCGAGGGATGGGTCGTTTTGTTAAAAGTGGCACAGTAGAGTTTAGTAAGTTAGACTACATTCCTCGTGGTTTGGTAGGAAAGCCTACAGAGATACAGGTAATAGTTGAGGGGCAGCCAAGTAATGCATTGATGGTTAGTGGCTCTACTGTATCGATTGTTTTTGAGGGGTGGTATTCTAAATACCTGTTGCACCTCCCACTCCATCCAATCTCCAGTTTAGATCTTTGGGGCCTTGGGCAGACTAGTTACCCTTATAGAGGCTTCATCACAGTGAATGTCGAGTTCCCAGACTGGGCAAAAGCTGGTACTAGCGTTAGTATACCCTGAAGCTAATGGCCGTGAACAGCTCCCTATTATCATTGGCACTAATGCCAGATCATTCTGTCATGAACCCCAGTTATCTTGAGAGAGTGCACACCAGTCAGCCCAAACAATGCACATATACGCTAAGCTGGTAAAGAAAACCAGAGCTGCCCATTCCTCCACTGACCCAGCAGCGGTTATAAAGTGGATGGGGCCCGGGCCACTCACTATCCCACCAGGCGGAGAGTGCACAGCCCTTTGTAAAGTGTCCACCCATGAATCGCTCGATAACAGCATCCTAATGATAGAGACCCCAACCACAGGAGCCCTACCATCAGGAGTATTGATGGCTCCTTGTTTTCTTCTTACTAGGGAAATGGATGCAAATACATTCTCACTACGTCTCCGAAATGAGTCAGAGAAACAACGAGCTATTCCCAAGGGCACCGTGGTGGCCCATGTACATGAAGCAGACCTTGTTACTCAGGTCACAAGGACCAGTTCTGCATCACCCAAACTGGAACCCGCTACATTTGATTTCAGGGGTTCTCTTGGAAAACAAGACTTGCACAAAAGTTGTCTGAGAGGCCTGAAGTTTTTTCATTGGATGAATGGGATGTGGGGTTTTTCTAAAGGCGTGGAACACCACATTAGGTTGACGGACCCCCGACCCTTCCAGGAGCATCCCCCATAGTAATAGCCAGGAAAAAGAATGGTAAGATAAGAATGTGCATTGATTACCGCCTGTTGAATTCTAGGACCATTCCAGATCAGTACACTCTCCCATGGATTGACGATGCGTTAGCCAGTGTCACGGGGAGCAGATGGTTTTCAGTGCTGGACCTCCGTAGTGGATACTACCAAATTCCTTTGTCAGACGCAGACAAGGAATAGACAGCGTTCATCTGTCCGCTTGGATTTGACCAGTTTGAGCGTATGCCTCAGGGCATTATGGGGGCACCGGCCACGTTTCACAGGCTGATGGAAATGGCTGTGGGGGACATTAATCTGTTACAGTGGACGTAGGCCCTCTGGCCCCTGCAATGGGGGGGGTTTGTTTATTGTATTGTCTTATTCAGTTGTTTGCCTTTGAAGCTATACATGTTCATAATATGCACTGTTTGTAAATGTAAATAGTCTTATGTGTCAAGCTACTATCCAAATACTGAATTTATTGTTAAAATTTGATTATCCTGTGTTCGCATGAGAGAGGGAGAGAGAGAGAGAGAGAGAGAGAGAGAGAGAGAGAGAGAGAGAGAGTGAGAGAGAGAGAGAGAGAGATTCAGGAGTCGGGGTGGTTCTGCACGCAGCAACAGAATTCTCGGCTGAGCGAAAACAGACTTAACGTAATCATAATTTTTGGTGAATAGATTTTGAATAGATGCACCCTAACTGGGTTCCGGAGGCAGTTTATAACTCTTTCGGGAAGCGGAGTTTGATCGGGACATTATTATTACGGTGCATGTTTCCGTGTTAGCTTGGTCATTTATGGGAATTTTCCACTGACTGGTATCAGCTCGGTTCGGTTTAACTCTACTCGCTTTTTTGCTTTTCCATTATTAGAATCTGGTACCTGGTGGCCTGGGGATAATAAAAAGGAACCCATTTCCCAAGCCCCGTCCCAGACCACGCCCCCCACCACAGGCCACACCCCCATCTATTAATTCCCCCGTATTAAACATGCTATCTGCGCCCCTGTTTGAAGCGGTTAAGTTATTTCGTTTGGGTTAGGTGGCTTATGTTTTTTGTTGTTGTTTTTTTGTATTTGCATATATATTCATATATACTTTAAACTTTTAATATATTTTTCAATTTCAAGCATTGCCTTTTACCAATAAAAAGGTATTCTATGGGTTCAGGCACCATTTTGGCACCGGTACGGTTTTAAAAGTATCGATTTGGCACCAGTATCGAAAAAACCCCAAACGATACCCAACCCTAGATGCCATGGTGTAGGAGGTGGTTGCTATGAAGTTTATGGGTGGTTGTCAAGGCATGAACGGCAGTTGCTATGAAGGGTCAGTCGAATGCTGCATTTATGAGAAAGCACCCTTTGCATTTTCTCTGCGGAAAGTTCGTCTTCTTCTTCTTTTTCTTCTTCCGTTCACCAGATTTTTCGCCCCCTACTCCTCCCAGAGCTTTCGAGATAGAGACACCGTTACAATTCTGACACATCGGACCCGATCTAAGGTTAATGGCATGTTCACAGCTTTTTGATGCGTTTTGTCATTTGTGCGTTATTCACATTTTTCCTGCAAAACCGATTTGCAAAATTATTGGCACCCCCTTATAATCTTCAACTTTCAGTTTGTCCTGACACGCTTCGTCCGAAACCCACCAAACTCATGTGATCCCTCAGGCCAACATTCCTGACACACAAACACGGTCGGTGATGACCTGCACTCATCTTTTCCTTTTATTTCGCTCATCCCTTTTTTCCCATTCACTTCCATTTATTCCCCATTGAAATGAATGCAGTTTCAGGTGATCAGACTTACAGGCTCCAAACAGTGACCGAACCTTATGAAACTTCACATGAGACCTTAGGCCACACCCCCAATGATATACATGTTTAAACTGAACAATATGGACAAAAGTATTGGGACACAGCTATCATTCATGCCAATGTTATGCTAATGCTAGCACTATAGTAATTGTACTGCCATGTTAATGATAATGTTAGCAAAATGTTAATGTTAGCGCTATGCTAACACCAGTGCTATGAAAATTCTAGTGCTATGCTAATGCTAGCACTATATTAATTGTAATGCCATGTTAATGATAATGCTAGCAAAAAGCTAATGCTATCACTATGCTAATACTAGCACTATGCTAATTTTAGCAGTACAGTAATTCCACCCGCTCTCGACTCTGCCCCCGTTCTCGACTCTCCACCCGCTCTCGACTCTCCACCCCGTCTCGACTCTCCACCCATTTTCGGCTCTCCACCCGTTTTCAACTCTCCACTCGTTCTCGACTCTCCACCCGTTTTTGGAAATTCAACTTATTTTCTTTCTCAATCTAGCTCAGTTTCTCGGTCCAAACCCTTCTCTCTCTCTGGCTTGTACTCTCCATCCGAGTTTCACTCTTTCACCAAGTCACATTCCTCTCTTGTCCCCGGTTCTCTCTCCCTCGTATCCCACTGTTCTCATCCTCCTTCTACCTCCATTTCTTTCCATCCAGTTCAGGTTTCACCTTCCTCAGTTCAGTCCACATCGGACGACGCCCCGTCGCCTCCTCCAGTGTCGAACGGCGCCACCTTGGTGGTCCCTATTCCGGGCCCCTTGCCCTCCCTCCGCTCCACGACCGGTTGGTCTGGGTGTGTATTTTGGGCGCCCCGGAGTTGCGCCCTTGAGGGGGGGGTTCTGTCATGATTCTAACAGTGACCACTGGGGGAGCTGCAGGACTGCAGGGCAGGACGCAGCTGGAGGACTTGAGAATAATTAAGGAGACTATTTAATGTACCCGGACCGTGACCCTACACCGTTTCGTTGATGTCTATTTTCCTTTTCTCTCTCATCTCTCTCATCTCATCTCGCCTCACCTACCCTCGCCAAATCATCTCCTCTCCTCTCCTCTCCTACCTGTCTCCCTCGGTTAATTTAGTGTTGTTTGTAAATAGTTGTCAACAATAAACTATTCTTGGCATGGATACCTGCATCGGAGT
>JBBMFX010043454.1:0-11481 GCA_037832545.1 Rhabdalestes septentrionalis
AGCGAGAGAGAGAGAGAGAGGGACAGAGAGAGAGAGATAGAGAGAGATAGATGGGAGAGAGAGATAGAGAGAGAGATAGAGAGAGAGAGAGAGAGAGAGAGAGAGAAGAGAGAGAGAGAGAGAGAGAAACAAGTCAGGATTTGTGTCTGTCTGGACAAGCCTTTTTCACACAAAATGCAAGTTTAAATGCACCCAGGAGGCACTTAAAACTGATTTGAATCTAATGCTCAAAAGCCTTCAGAAGGTAGACATTAGTCAAGTAAAACAGCAGTGTACATGTTTCCCTCTCTATTTTTAATAATTATTTGACCCCTCGCTTTTTTTTGTAAGTTTGTCCAATGACAAAGAAATGAAAAGTCATTATCAGAACAGTATCATTTTAATGGTAGGTAGGCCTGTTACGATAAACAATAAATCAATTAACTGCACGATTATTAAAATGAGGTTGATAATTTTCCAGCCATGATAATTTTCATTTGTTTACTTTCCTCATTTTTTTTTCTACCAAAAACTCTTGACAACAGACTTCACTGTGGTGCATTGGTCTCTACCGCCCCCTGTCGTATCCTTAGGGTAATGAGCCAAGAACTCTCCTGTCAGTTAGCTAGTCGCATGGTGAGAAAATGCTAACGTTAGTTGATAATCGGAGATGGAATCGCTGTCAAAGCCCAACATGAAAGCTTCAGTGTGGGAGCACTTTGGATTTAAACTGAATGAACATGTTGAACCGGGTGGGACCGGGCACGCAGTATGAAGTTACTCAAACTAGGTACACATTTAAGCTGTGAATACCACTTATGCCACTGCGTACGGCCGACCCACTTAAAGGACGGGAAGGTTCTTTTTTTCAAGAGACCGGCTCTTCTTTGGGAATGTGCCAGAGTCTCATTTCTCCTCAGAGGCGTTTATCCTCAGAAGCTATATGTGAGACGTGCCTCACTCGGCGTCTCGTGGTCTGGTGCTCTGTGGAGCTGTAAAAAAAGCTCTGCATTTGTAGTACTGATAATAAAAAATAGCCAAGTAATAGTATAATCAGGTGTAAATACATTTTATTTAAATGAGAAGAGTTTAAATTTACAGAAAGACCTTTAGAAGTGCAGAGAGCCAGTCCGGTTTTAACATGCACTCATTGCTTGCGGCTTTTCTAGATGGGGCAAGCACCAATCTCTGGGAAACTTCAAAGTTAAATAGGGCACAGTCAGAGCTTTCCAAAGGCCCCTTGTTTGCCATAAAACCCCCGGCAAGCCGAAATTATTAAGATGAAGACTATCGCCTTGACAAAAGTATAGGGACATCCTTCGTTCATTATCATCTTTGGAATCATATTTTAAGCCAAACTTGGATAATATTAATGCTTTGTGTGTTGATAAGCCCTTAGATTTTTTACAGTTATTTATATAAAAATATTTATATTTTATATTTTTATTTTTGGCTGTTTTGCTTTCATATTATAATGTTTGTGATTGACACAATCCAGGTCTCACGCTGAGAATTTCCTGCCATGTCGGCCTTTAACAAATCTGAATCTAAATCTAAAAAAATACTTTAATAGGATTATTTTATATTTACAAAAATACTAACTGAATATTCTTATACAAAAAATATATAATTTAATGCTGTTTACAAAGGGAGAAAATTAATTTTGCAGAATTAAGTTGAAATTTATTGCCCAGCGCTGAGCAAGAGAATGTTTAGCACAGCGGGAAACATTGCTACTCTTGAGAGATCCTGCCACACAAAGTCAACGTATGCTGACTTTCTTACATTGTCTTCCACTCCCAGGGTTATGTGATCTTTAGAAGTCAAGGTTTATCTTTGAAAGGGTGCATTTGCACTATTATGCCATTATCATTACATCAGTAGAAAATGCACAAAAGAGACAATTTATTGTCCAGCAAAATTTGTTATCATTACAGGCTTAATGACAGATAGCACATCAAAATGAAAATTGAAAAAATTACTTTAAATAAAAGATCATAACTGATTTGCTGTTCATTGAGTTAAATATGTATTTGAACCCCTACCAACCAATGTAAATACAATGTAAATATATGTAATGAAAATTCTCAATACCAATCACATATTAGATTAACTGCTGTGTCAGAGTGAGAAATGCTAGTAGTGATTGGATGGACAAAAACTGAAGTATCTAAATGATACTTCAGAGTAACTTATTACACAAAATGATAGTAAATGTTGCCTGATGTCTAATACATTACTTTACTGTTCTGACACCTTTCTATCATTGCCAGCATGAACTTTTTTCAGCAATTTGTAATGCAGCAATTCTTCTGTGAGATCAGATTATATGAGCCACAGTTCCTTTTTATATTTTGTTTCCCCAATATGTCAAATTCAGCAATTAAGTTGAAAACATGTGATAAAATGTGATGAAAATGATTATATAACTTTTGATTCTTGTAAAGGATATGTACATACTTTACATGACAACATGATGTTCTGAACACATCTATATAAAGTTCACCCAGACAGTGTTAAGTATTTAAGGAGAAATATATAATATATAATATAATAAATATATGATTTTAAATTAAATTATTTCTGTAATTCCATATGAATTTGTCTATATGAAGTAGTGCTGTATATGAGACATTGCTCAACTAAGCTTGGGGTTATGTTAACACTGCAGTAGCATCCTGCTATGTGTGTGTGTGTGTGTGTGTGTGTGTGTGTGTGTGTGTGTGTGTGTGTGTGTGTGTGTGTGTGTGTCCTACATTCTGCCTCCGCAGTGGACTGCTGGTATTGCATAACTGAGGTTAAACACTAAAAGGCTGTTAAGTAGCACAGACTCAAAGAAGGAATTATATTCATTAATTAAATATAACTAAAGATACTAGTAGAGCTTTAGAATCTCACTCACTATTTTAGAACCCCCTAGCTTGTGCTTCCACTTCCTTTCTACTGTATGAACCCCTCTTATACACATACATAATATAATAAAGAGATCAAAAGATAGATCAACAGATCGATAGATCGATAGATAGATAGACAGATAGACAAATAGATAAATAGACAGATAGATATATTTACAGTATACAGATACTTAAAGTATACTGTGACCCATTCTCTGCTGTGCCATCATTGTTCCCCAGCCTATCATAGCCACCTCTGTAGATATTGATATAGTGGCGCACAGAATTGACACAGACAAGTTTGTGTGTGTGAATCTGATATGAGCATGATCACAGCTCATCTGTCAACACTCTCCGGACCCATCAACTCATTTTGGTTTCTGGGTCATCATCATCATCATATAGTGTGTGTGTGTGTGTGTGTGTGTGTGTGTGTGTGTGTGTGTGTGTACGACTAAGGTTACACTCTCACCACTCAAAAGAGTTAAACTGCATCTGTGCAAAGGAAATACTGAAATGATATCTGTGTGTCCATCATTAAAAGTTTATTTATCCATAACTGTAACTTTCAAAGACTGTACATTTTTGATCTGACAGTGATTACATTAATTGAGATCATGATTTTTGGGAAACAATTCAGTGCATGAAGTAAATCTCACCACATTTTGATTCTCTGGGTACAGTTCAGATTTCTTGTTATAAGTGCCCCAGTTACAGATTATTCAGGAGAGGAATACAGACAATAAAATAATAGTCACATTTATTTAGCATTTCATTTATTTATAGCACACTATAAATCAATACTCCAAAATCACTAGAAGAACCTACAAGTGTCTTCTGAGCTTTGTGCGTAATGCTGATAATGGAAAAGTAGGGTTACATTTGAAAATAAAATAAACATTTTGCCCTACAACACCCTACATCTGCTAAGAACAAATCTGATTAAAATTTCCAGTTCAAAACCATATCACAAAAATAAATTGAAGACAACAACAACAAAAACGAGACAGGAGAGAATGTATTTGTACATTGTTACTGTTTTCAGGGTATTTTTACTTCACTATTAATTTTTCTTTTTTAACATTAAGACCTTTACTTTCTATTTCTTACATTTCCAAAAAATTCTGGTAGATTTGTAGTGTGTACCTAAGGTTGTTTTCACATTCAGTCCAGTTTAAAGGAACCGAACTCAGTCTTCTAGAAGTGGTCCAAATATTTGACCAACAGAAAGGGAACTAATTTCTTTTTATGTTCACATTGAGGGGATTCTGTTCTCTTTCTGCTCCACTTCAGCTCAGATGAGGTCTCAGTTTTTTTCTGTTCACACTCCTCATCCAAACTGCCGCTGTGTTCTCTTCAGGTTCCCCATTCTTGGGATTTTTTTCTCCATGAGAGTAGACAGTATAAAGCTTTACCAAACTTCTAAAAACTACTTTTCCAGAAAGGCCTATGTTACTATTGTGCTTCAACAGATTGAGAGCAAGAATGAGGCTGTGCAACTTGATAGGGAAACCTGATCTTGAATCTATGGGTCCCATTTTTTAAAATTCTTATAATCATTTATTCGTTTGTATTAATTAGTTATTTCTTTATTGTGAAGTTTTCACATATACATAAAAATGCTGTCTAATCAATCTGAGTTCACTTTAAGGGCTGAAAGGGATCAAGTGTGAAAACTCCCTTACTTCCTCATTCATTCTTCCACCATTTTTTCTTCACATTCCCTATTCTTGGGCCTTTTTTCAACATAAGCATAGATGTTTAAAAGCTCCACCAAACTTCTAAATATAAGATCTATGCTATGATTTTTCTTCACTGAAACTGATATAGTGCAAGAATGTGTTGAGGCTGGGCAATGTGAGATCTTTACAAAATCTCTGAATCCCTTTTATTGATTGATTGATTGATTGATTGATTTACTGCCATCCGATTTTTGCTTGTCCAAAGTATAACTGAAATTGTAATGGGGTCTGTGTACAAAGCTTGAGTCACAAAAAAAACTCAAAACAGATTCAAACGTTTGTAAATTAACACAACACATATCCACGTATAATGAGTCTCAACAATATACTAATTTAAAGACGGTGTGTTTGTGACCTCACTGTGATTCCTGACTCTTGATTTCATATTTGTTTGTATTCAATTCATTGATTAGTTGATCAGGAATGACATGTGATCATTTAAAATAATGGGATGCACAGGATAGATAGAAGTGGGAGTCTTATTATGAGACTATATGGTAGAGCAATTATTGTGATGTCATGCCTATGGTGGCTGTAAAGAGAAAAATGCACAGAAACAAACGTGGAAAATTCTGAGTAAAACAAAGCACTAAACACTAAAGCTCAGTTGTGTGTCACTGTTTGTTTTGGTTTGATTAAAAATAATCAGCCAGTTAAGTAGTTGTTCTGTGGGATTGGACTGGACTAGCCTGGACTAGCTCCACACATGTGTCAATGAGGCATGAGCACCTATGACTCTGTTGTCTGGCTGACCGGTTGTCCTTCTTTAGGGAGTAAGTACAAAACATAAGTGTGAAGCGTCCTTAAAAAAACACCACAGCATGTGAGGAGCGCAAAATTGTTCTCTGCATTTCATCCATTCACCAAGCATTGGGAGCAGAGTGTGTGGTTCCTTACTCAAGGTTATCACAACAGTATCATTCTCAGTCCTGGGATTCAAACACACAACCTTCCAATTGCAGGGGCAACTCCCTATCCTCTCGGCCACCACATTCACCAGCATGTACATCAGCACATCAATATTGTTTCATCAATTACTGTAAGTGCAACATGGTGTGGTAGATATAGTCCATGTTGTGCACTAATAGCATATATCAGAGTTAAAAAAGTAACTGGATTTGTGGTGAACACATTTAAGGTATTAAGACTTTCTTTTAGAGGCCTAGGGGCTGAGGCTTTACCACAGAAAACCGTCCTTCCAAGTTAGAAAGAGTAATTAAAAGGTGGTTCAACTTTAGCAATAATAATTAGGCCGTATTCACAAATTATGTTTGAAAGTATACAGCTACGTCTTACAACAAACTACTAATTCGTGATACAAAAAACACACAATACAATCACAACATAACACAATAAAAACAACCATTGCCTGAGGTTGCACCTGCTGTAAAAATATTGCATGGAATTCTGGAATGTACCTTACAAGATTAGTGTTCAGAATACAATTGAGGCTCAGCACAAGAAAAAATAGACGCAGATGTGCCAAGGACAGCAAGTATAAAGTCACGTCACTAAAGAAAGGACAGAAAGAAAAACATGACCTAGTTCTCTTGCATCCCCTGCCTTCCATAAAGAAAAGAAGACAAGGAAGAGAAAAGGAGATCAGCGGTGTCTATTGGAAACACTGAAAAGAGACTAACCGGAGATAAGCCTCCAGTGAATACACTTTAGCTTTTTCACCACTCTGAGTCACAAAAAACACACCAGGGCATCAGATGAGGGATTTCTATTTCACACACTGATTTCGTTGTGTTTCAAAAACACTTTTTCGTGCATAAAACACTGAAGATCCATCTTTGTTGATGTTCGTATAATAAAAACAGTCAAAAATATCAAACTACAGGGGGTCCTCAAGTTACAACACAGATTCATTCCTTCTACAGTGATATTACCTGAATTCTGGTGTCGAAACACACAGTAAACTGTCACTTTCTAACCCTAACACAGTTGTAAAATCATAAAAACCCAACCAAGCCACAGAAAAAGGAATCAGAAAATTCAAATCTAATGCAGGGTTACTGCGTATTCTTCCACCGTGCAGTCAAACTACACAGTCTGTAAGTACATGGCTAATGGTGTAAGCCGAGTGGGAATGGAAATGTCATTTGTCATATAACACTACTACTAATGCCATCCTCAATGCCCATCAAAAGGTTTTAGCTCTTCAAAATGTTCAATAAATTATTGTATTCTTTGTCGGTTTGTAATACCATATTAAACATACTATACTTATAATTAACTATATCAAATTAGAAATTGTTACAAATTACCAAAAGCTACACATGGTTGTGCTGTAAGCTTTGAAACATTTCAGATGTTTCAAACATATCAAGTGTTCCAATATGAGGTTTTAAATAAAGTTATGAAATGGTTATAATTTAACTATAATTTAAGCAATAGCTTATCTTCATTCAAAGGTAGACACTTTACTGAGTACTGAAGCTAAATATATTCAAAGTATTAAGAATGATCACAAATTTCCACGGAAACTCCAAAATCTTGCAGAAAGACTTTCAAGAAGATTGGAAGCTGTTATGGCTGCAAAAGGGGAGCGACTCCATATTATCTATGTATTTGAATGAAGTGTCATTACAGTCGCTGTTGGAGTATTGTACAGGCGTCCCAATACTTTTCTTCATTAAGTGTTCAAGATAGTTAAATACTGACTGCCTTAGAGAAAAAAGCCACCAAGGAAACCTTCTAAGTGGACTGAGGTGAGTAGTGAAATTTTTCGTACAGTTACTGAAGTTTGTTAGACTATGTACACTCTGTTGAATACTGTTGGTCTCAAAAAAAAAACACAAAAGCTCTATAACGAGAGGTGTGAGCCATAGAAATGCAGACCAGAGGCTGAGGCAAAAACATAAGTATAAGCTTCTATATCAACAAATCAAAGATTATAAAAACTTAGACTGTGTAAGGTGGATTCAAACCTTTGGGCAAACAAATGCACCACAGATAAATCCTCTGCTGTAAAATAAAAGTAAACTGAGCATTGCTGTCTCCAGTAATGAGGCTAAATGCACCATATTGCATTATTAGTTAATCTAATGCAATGCAGTGCTGCTGTGCTGCCTCAGCAGTCTGGAACAGTGAAAGCTCTATGAATCCAGCAAACAAAGCAAAGTAACCAGGCAGAGGGAAAACACATCTAAATAAACTCTGACACAAAACATTCTACTACCGAAAATGTTAATGTATCAAAGTGAAATGTACAATACGTAAGCAAATCAGTAACCATAAAAAAAGAGAGATCAGCCTACAAAATCTATATATGCAAATAATAATGATTTTTAAAAAAACAAAGATTCATAATTGTTTATAAACTTTCATTTGGTTAGCTTATATAAACAGAACATTTCTGCAAGGATTTTTTTCTGGAGCTGTACATCTATTCCTGAATTTTAGGCTGGCAACATAGTCCCAAAAAGTTGTGACAGTAAATCATTTGACATTTTGTAAAGTTACCATGATAGATTCCGGCTTTTGGACTTGCTGATAACAGTCTGGATGGTTCCTTTTGTCTTTGCTCTGGTTTTTCGGACCACAATATATATTTCCATTGTGTGATGATCCATTCCAGACTTTAATTACCTGTGTAATTAATTACCTTAATTAATTACCTAAATATGCATCTATTTCTCATACTGCACATTTTCTGACCTGTTGCTATAATATTTGCACATCATAATAATGCTGTTTAACTCTATTTTGACCTTGTAACAACTTCTCCAGTTTCGCACACAACTCTCATGGCTGGAATACAGTACCTGTCAAAATACTGTATTCATTGAAACTGTAGCTGCTGTTGATTGCACTGAATGTGTACACTTTACACTTTACGTTGTGCTTTCTTGTAAAAAGTACTTGTACTTTCTTGGTCCTGAAAGCACATTATCTCATTTCACTGTGTACTGTATGTATGTAGTCGAAATGATAATAGCACCTACTTGACTTGACTTAAGAAGTCAATAAGTCTTCTGGATATGTTTGATATAAAACTTCTGATCCGCACAGTGAAGTTTTAAATGACATTTTTAATGTAACTTTCTACCATAGCGCTTAACAAAGTTTTGTCACAGTAATCCCTGGCCCATGCGGTTCTATCGACTATTGCTGTAAGACAGTTCTTGATGAAGCTCTGTCTGAGGAATCTGAGATTACAAGTGTTCCACCCTAAGCTTCCACCCTTGTGCTTTACACACTGAAATTCCTCCAGATTCCTTGAATCATTTAATGATATTATGAACTGTAGAGGGAGAAATAAACTCTTTCCAGTCTTTGAGGAACTTTGTTTTGACATTTCAATCATTTTCTCACACTGGAGATCTTCTGCACATCTTTTTGTACCAGTTTATGATTACATGAAAACAATCACATGTTGACAAAATTTGTTTGATCATTATTCTTTTTTTCCCTTATCACTAGCCCTAAATTGCTCCATCCTAACTTGTTTTTTGTTGCAATACTTAAATGCAGGAATGGATGTACACTACAAGGACCAAGTTTTAGTACACCTGGCCATTAAACCAGCAGGCATTTTAATGGCATTTAAATACATAGACTTTAATATGCAATTGGTCCCACTTTACAGCTAGAAGAGCTTCCATTCTTCTTGGAAAGAGTTTCTGTAGGGATTTATACCCATTCATTCTGTAGATCATTTGTGAGGTGAGGCACTGATATTGGATGAGAAAGCCTGGCTCACAATCTCTGTTCCAGTTCATCCCAAAGGTGTTTGGTGGGGACTAGTCATGGTGAAATAGAAAAGATTCTTCCCCTAACTGTGTCCACAAAGTTGGAAGCATGGTGTTGTCCAAAATGTTTTGGTATGCTGAAGCATTAATATTATAATTCACAGGAAGTAAGGGGCCTCGCCCAAACCCAGAATAACAGGTGTGTCTTAATACTTTTGCACATATAGTGCACATTAACAATCATTGATCAAATTCAACAATTATTCAACAATCAAATGAAATTGACCAGTGCATGAAATATATTTGATTTATATTGTCTGCAATGAAATAAAAGCCAAAATATATTTAAGAATACATTTTATTTGCATTTTCCATTTCATCTCAATGTTTTCTGATTTGGGGTTGTATAAATGCCATCAGATATGAAACGCATCAATATTTTCAGCAGATTATTGATTGCAGTAAAATCACACGCATCCTCTGCCTGGTACTTCACTTTACTAGCACATGCAGCAGTCTAATGGAGTTATACAATGATCTCATGTGGCAAAATACAAGAGGATGGGAGTCTGCAGGAATGATTCTCTCCATCACAAGAAAAAGGCTGAAGGGGGCCTGAGTCATCCTAAAGCAATTCTTATCATCTCTCTCTCTCTCTCTCTCTCTCTCTCTATTTCTCTCTATCTCTCTATCTATCTATCTATCTATCTATCTATTTCTCTCTCTTTCTCTGCTCAGGGGCTTTGAACTTTTTTCCAATAAAACTGAGGCTTCAGCGCTACCTAAAATAGCTGACAAGATCAGAACAATATCTCTCTCCATCATTACTCTGCACTTCTGTCCATCTCTTGCTCTCTCTCCCTCTCTCAGACAGAACCAAGAGAAGTATATAGTGGCCTAAGTGCAGGCCACAGTAATACTGAATTATACATCAGCACCACACACTCAAACTACCAGACATAATGTGATCATCACATTTAACACACTGAACTTTTTTTTCTTTTTCTTTTTTTAATAAAAATTGTGTGCTTGAAATAAAAAGGAAAATGGCTTAAATGGCTTTCATTAATGAAAGAATCAATTGGGGGAAAATATTAACTACCATAAAACAGAATATTTACAGAGAATACTAAATGTAATGACTGACATGTATAGTGTTTAGGACAAGCCTGCAGTATATACTGTTTAGGACAAAGCCCTATGACATTTAGGACAGGACTCTAAATGGTTTATGACAGGGACCTTTACAGTTTAGTTCCGGACTGAAATGTGCAGTATTTAGAACATGACTGCAGTATAAAGTGTTTGGACAGAACTCTGTAGTGTTAAAGATACTACACATTTTTAGGACAGGACTGCAGTATGAATCATTTAATGATTTTATGAACTGCAGAGGGAGAAATATGCAAATCCTTTCCAGTCTTTGAGGAACACTGTTTTGACATTTTCTCACACTGGAGCTCATCTGCACAGCTTTGTTCCTCACAGACTTTCCTACATGGACCTACATGGACCACAATTTGGTAGGGCTGGCCAGTATTTAGAACACACTGCAGTATGTAGTGTTTAGGACAGGACTCTGTATTGTTAAAGAAAGGACTCTGTAGTGTTTAGGACAGGACTGCAGTATGTGGTGTTTAGGACATGACTTTAGTACGTTCTGTTTAGGACACAAATACCTAGATTTCAGGACAGGACTGTGTAGTGTTTAGAACAGGACAGTAGTATGTAGTGTTTAGGACAGGACAGTAGTAGTGCTGTACCAATTTTTTCTGGTCTCGGCCTTGTCTTGGTCTCGACTCCATTTGGTCTCTGTCTAGTCTTGGTCTCGGACATAACAGTCTCGATGGGACGAAAAAAGAGAAACTGCGCATGCTTTTTTTCTTCATACTGTAGTGTCATTGAAAGGAATGATACGGGTCTGCCATAAACCACTGTTTATTATTACAGAACACGTTACAGTTGGCTGTAACCACCCAACTGTTAAATAACAGAGCCCCCTCAGCCACACCCACACCCACACACACATACACACACACACACACACACAAAGGAGCCATTATGTACTGAGAGTGTGTTTTATAGAGATATTTATATTGATTGTTAGTGGATCAGTGGTACTGCGGTTTACACACACACACACACACACACACACACACACACACACAC
>JBBMFX010043465.1:0-11481 GCA_037832545.1 Rhabdalestes septentrionalis
TATATATATGGTATTGTCTCATATATTGTTTCGAATCATATTGTCTTATATTGTCCCAGACTTGCCACTTGTGTGAATTCCATAGTTTATGGCTGATAGATGAAACAGCATTGGTTCAGTAAGCATTAGAGGAGCTCTGTTAAATATGGCAATGTTGACTCATCAGGGAGTTAATTTGCACCCTTTCCAAAGATGTGTCCATTATGGAACAACGACTGGCTCAGAGGCAGACAGCAAGGAAGCAGACAGGAAGGAAAAATATGTGAACTCCTGCACACACTTCTGTTTCAAGCTTTTGTTATAGGCCTGAGATTATTTTTTAATTTCTCTTTAAGGACTGGGTATAGGATGCATTAATTCACACTTCTTTTACCCCTAGATAATAATTTACTCTCCATGCTTACAGATGCAGGCTTTTAATTATGTGGTGACTGATGTTTTTATAATTAAGATCACTGATTTCTTCAGAGTAATTGTAGCCTGTTAGTGAAGAAAATGGTGCTTGAAGAATTCAGAATTTGAAATTACTAAAAGTGCAATAAACCATTGTTGCAAGTGCTAAGAACAATTGGATGTAAAAAAATTCCTCTATATGCTTCCATACTCTCCCAGCCTTGATGCAAGAGAAAACAAGGACCAGAGTGAGAGCTCTTAAGTTTTTCTGTCTTATCCCTCTAAGGGAGCTTCCTTAGGCTGCTCATGGCCCCAGCAAATAATTTATGTATATGGAGCAGGTGCATACTTATGTTGAAAGGCAGCCACTGTTTGCTAACAGGGTTTTTAGGAAGTGTGACTGGTCTGTCTTTTTGCAGAGCCATGCTCAAGGTTGAGCTGATGTAGTGTGGAGGAGAAAAGGCGGTTCAGTCTGGCAGAAATGAATGTCATGGTCTGCTTTTCTTTTGTAGCTAAAACTTGAATTGAAATGATCTTTTAGGATAACAGGTATATATTTACAGCTTATATGCAAGTCAAACGAATGCTTGGCTGTATAAGAGGAGAAGAGTAAGCGTTGCTCAGTGACAGTCTGCAACACTGTTAACATTCAGATGTAACAGCAGAAAGGTGCGATGATGGAGGAGGGCAATGGAGATTAACAGAACAAAAAAAAAGGAATAAGTCTATATGCAAGACTGTCCTTTTGTAACCATTACAGACAACATGGAGGTAGCCTGCGGATGTTGTCTTTGTTATCTCTGTGGTCCCTCAGGCGTCACAAGGTTAAAGGGGTCATACATTAAAATTTTAACCCTAAAATGCCAAGGCTCTTCTACAGATAGATTTGTCTGGGAAAATAGCATTTGTTTTCAAAGCCATCTCAGGACTTACATGGACAATTTAGCTAATTTATGTAGCTTCTCCAAACAAGGCATGCTGGAAAGCATTACATCTATTTCTGTACACAAATTCTGTACACAAAATTAGGTTCATCATTTTTGTTTATTTTTCCTATCTTTTTGGTTTGATTTTCCTATTTCCATCTCCCTGTGTCCTTGACACCAAACATATTTCTGCATTATAGAAACTGACAACACATTCAATTTTTGTCATGCACAGTTATGCAGTGCATCTGTTTCAGTCATTCTCCAATCTAAGATGCATATATCACATCTTGTCTGTGCTGTCACAACACAAGAAAGGTTCAGTATACTGTAATTCAGATGGCATTGCTGATGTTTGTGTAAGAATGTGTTCATTTAAAGTTTCCATATGTTGACGTTCCAACTTATTTTAATGTCACTTAAAGGAGGTGAGGTGGGGTATACCAACCAAATAATATCTGGTCCTATCATGTTACCTTTCTATTTATGAACACACCCACAGACAGGGAAACCCAACAGAGCTTTAGTCTAACTCAAATGACATCACAGTTCAAATACACCAAATTAAACCACCACCACTTTGGTCTGAGGCAAAATTACAATTACTCTCAAGTCTCGGTCTCCATACTGTCCGTACTCTGCTCTGTTTCTCAGTCCTTATACTCACTATTCTCTGTTCACCCTACAAGCACATAGTTTGCACTATGTATGTTTCTGTTCTTTATGCATTGGCAAGTTTTGTTATTCTGTGTTGCCCAATTTCAAGAAGCTTGAAACTGGGTATGTTTAATCTTGATCTTGATCTATATATGAGTACCCCTACCATGTATCCACACTTATCGATGTGTTAGATGCATGTTTATTTAAGTTCCACAAATGAGACAATGATTGGTTTCTGACTGACTGGATTTGTATGGATTTTGTCTCTACATGACATCTGCAATGTTGATTTAAGGGCATTTTTAATGTTAAGGGAGACCTTTTTGCACACATTGGTGTAACGTGGTTTGTCTCCCAAGGAAAAGTGATAAGAGAAGGCAGTTCATAAGCATAATTAAAACTCACTTTGTCACTGGACCCTTGAGCCCCATACAAAGTATATCTTGAATACACAGAGCATTGATCGAAAACAGAGTATTAAGGATGACCCTGCTTAAATTACCAAGTCATTTGATCCATTCAGTTATTTCACTTAGAACTAACTTGTGCAGTAAGAGCAGATTATTTAATTTAAATAATTGAATCAGCTTTGCAGTTAACAGAAATTAGCCTATTTGGAGTAAATGTGAAAGAAGAAGATGCTCTCTAGGCCTCTCTTATTAGGGGAGACCCGTTATGTGTGGCTAATATTGCCCATTTTGTGTGTGTGTGTGTAAATGCATCACAAGTAGTGAGCCCAAGTGCATGTCACATAGTCTCAGTATATAAACTTAGATCTGAATAGGAGAGGTAAATGTGATCTTATATTCGCTCCTGGTGCTTGGCCCCCTAAACATTATGGGCAGCAGCATGACTCTGCTGGGGCTGAACCAACCACCCAAGATGCTAATGAATTATTTTTTTTTACCTCCCCATTTAACAAGCCTATCACTATCAAGCAGTGGCGAGGTGGGCAGCAAATGAGTGACTAATGTGAATCTTAATAATGTTTCAAAAACAATGCAGCACATCTTTTCTCAAACCTCATCTGGCTTGCTTTTAAAGGCATTAACATTCTGTGAAAGCATGGCAGATGCTTTCTTTTTCTGCTGTCCTGCTTTCTTCTGTTCAAATATTTGTCTATTTGTGCTTTTTTCCCCTCTTCCCCTGCAGCTCCTCTGAAAGGCTGGAGGGCTGTGCTTACTCTGTGAGAGGATGTGGATTTGAGAGTGGTCTCTAGAGCAGGGCTGGGCAATTAATTCTACAGAGAGCCACATGAAAAATAATGTTGGAGAGTCTGACTGATGATAACTTGAACTTAATTCTGCTCAGTATTACTTTTCTACCATTGTAAAAAGCAGTACATTTCATATTTTTGTAAGCTGTTACTGATAATCAGTAGTATAAAAATATTCAGTAAATATTAGATTTAGATTCAGATTTGTTAAAGACAGACATGGAAGGAAACAACACTGAATTGTGTCAATCACAGACATCGTAAAAAGTAAAAATATTCAATCCATTAATTGCTTTAAAAGTAAAATGTAAAACAGTCTAAGGGCTACTGTAAAATAATCAAATGGTTTATAAACACACAAAGCATTCATATTCACCAAACTAACAGCCGTATGGGAGTTGAAAGGACCGGCCCTTTTTGGGAGCCTTGCCGCAAGAGCCGGCACTCTGCAAAGAAATTATCTTCCCATTGCTGTAAGAGATATGTCTGTACACATTGCCATATGTAGTATTCACAGTGCAAAAACGTACCTAATATGAGTAACTTTATACTGCATGCTTGGCCCCGTCTGATCCTGCCCGTTTCCGCCCTGTGATGGATGAGACACCAATTGTTGGCAGGTCTGATTAAAAAATCAACTGGCCAGATTTGGCCCGTGGGCTGTAGTTTGCCCACCTCTGCACTAGAGATTTTTCTTGTCTCTGATGTCACAGAGAAAGAAAAGGGGGATGTCGGGTGAGAGAAATATGAGTGAGGAGGAGCTGGAATAACCTCTTGACAGGGGGACATAGGTCTCAGACTCAGCAGGGGAGTTCATGTCTACGAGATGTGTTCCACCTTAATAAGACATTAATCTCCATGAATTTTGAACTTTTCTGGTTTTCTTCTAGCTATGTCTGTTTCTGCTATTTTTGCTTTTTTTCCAAATGTGAAGTGGACCCCACTCTGTATTAGACGGTTTTGCCCTAGGTCTCTGGCCTACAATTACATATAAAGACAGCACAAGCATAAATTTGTTAACAAGGTATTATAAATGTACATTTACTATTAATGTTCAGCCCTGTTACAACGTGCAGACATTGTTCAGTTATTGCTCAATGGGGGACTTTCAAACACTTGTTGGAGTTATTTGGCTTTATTAGCTTCACTTTCCAAAATGCATGTTGATATTATTGTCCTTGTCTCTCATTGACACTTGCTCTCTGTAATGTTTTTACCTGCTTTAATTCATTACGAGGGCAAAGTGTCACTTGTTTATTAATGGCACATGTTTCTGAGAAAACAAATATAGTAACGTTGATGCTTATATGGATAGTCATTTGTGGATTTCTTCTTAGAACCAAAAAAAAAGAATTGTTTGCAACTTACTCAAAATCGTGGAAACCACAGATAAATGTTCTCCACATTTGTATTTTTTTTCATGCATTTTTTTGCAAAATGTTTAGGCAAGGTATAATTTAGTAATTTTGTAACACAAAATATATTTCCATATAAAATATAAATATAAAAATTTTGTGACTGTCTTGGAATGGTGAAACACACCTGTACTCAGAAGTAGGAGGTTTGAAAGTAGCCGGTCTGAGAATGTTATTTATTTCTACTTGCTGCTGATTGGCTACTTCCCTGTGATGCTATAGTCAATCACCCTGTGATGCTCTAGTCACATTTTCGGACTGGCTACTTTCAAACCTCCCAACTCGGAGTACAGCAGACAGTGATACCCAGGCCTCGTGCGTCACGACCTCTTGTCCTTGAGCTGGGATATCTATGTTTGGATGCATGATTAACAAGGCAGCAGAGGCACATTCAAGATATGGTAGGAGTGGAACTTAGCAACGAGGGGAAAAATATAATTCCACAAGAATCAAATACAGACAGTTGCAGTACTTTTTCTGCAAATGGAGAGCTTGAATGAATCTTGATGAGGCAGGACTTCAAGAAGTCTTCTCCCAGAGCAGCGGAATATGCAGACCATGCACTGTCTCTGCTCCATGACAGTTGAGATGGCCTCTTTTATCGCTGGAAGAACCAGTCTTTCTCCTATAGTAAATGGGGAGCCAGATTTAGCGATTAACAAGGAGTTATTATATGAGGCCACTAACCCGCTCTGTGACTGGTTTAGCTTTTGAGTGAAAAGATTGGAAATGCTCCACTTAGAGTGCTGCTCCTTGAGGACCTGGAAAAAGCCGTATCCTGAAATGCCTTGTCAGGATGTATTTTATTCAGTTGGTCTTTTAAATGCGAGGGTTTCATTGCCTCATTAGAAAAAACCTGCTTGCAAAGAAGGCACATTGTGAGTTGAACATATTTAGGCGAGGAAATAAAGCCAATGTTAATGTAATCTGCACTATACTGTCTGCACTTTTTCATGTTTACCGGCATGTTGTTTAACCCTTTTGTGCAGAAGCGCCATTTAATGGGCCCACTGCCGGGCCGAGTTTGACATTTAAATTTTGCTTGTTAAATATTCCTACAATTATCAATATACGACAAAAAAAACAACTAGCCATTGATATTAATATATGTGCATAGGTAATTTGGGTAACTCTAATGCAATAGTTAACAAGAACGATCTATATTAAGCCAGCTTAGCACTCCGCTAATTTTAACACGGGAAGTAGCCTCCCTTTAAAACAGAGATCTTTAAACATGTTTATAATAAAATAATTTAACATCTAAGCATCTTAATAATTGTTTCCAACAGCATGTACATGTCCAAAAAGGTGTTTATTGGCTTGCTCATTTTATCATGAAGAAAAGCAGTATTCAGTAAACAGTAAAGCAACAAAATATTCATGAACTCTTTCCGACAACCCAAATCAATTTTACACATAAGGTTATACATGGATCAAAAGCTAAATATGCCCTCTATAAAATTCAAGAGTTGTTATTTGCTGTGAACAAAATAGTTTTCATATAAGACTGTCTGTTTCACTCATCGCGAGAGCCCCCATTTTGTTTACGTTCAATCGAGCCAATCACAGGCTTCCCAGAATTAACTGACATATCTGTTAACGGATAGTATGCCTGGTTCTTAAAACATCGGCAGGTCATTTGCTCTAATTGGTCTATCCATGCACTTTCAAGGTTTATGTGTAATGTCAAGGACCCCCCTGTCCCTCACGCCTCATGTGCTTTACATGATGACCATTTAAATATGCAAACTAAACAGCCTTTTCCATTGCGCTCATTGTTGACAATATCAAACATGCACTTAAGTGTATATTGATTTATAAGCCATTTATTTTATAAATGTATTACATTTTTATTTATTCAGGTTTATTTATTCAGCCATTTTCATTTTAATATATATTGTCCCATCTCTTTGTCCATGCAGTGATGAACCATCTGCCCCTCTGCCGCACTACCTTACCTCTTGTGACCCTTTGGAAGCTATAGCCCCACCTGCAAGGCTTCTAGCTTCACCCATCGCCAGTGCCAGTTCATCTCAGCATGGCACCAGTTGTGGCAAGCACACAGCTCAAGCCCCAGACTCAACTCCATGCCCTCCTGTAGCAAAGCGAGGCGGTAACAGCACATTGCATATTTCAGGTTTGCAATAATTCTGGCTAACAGGGCTCTGGAAAGGACTGCTTCCTTACACTGGAGAGGTTTAAAGAGGTAATGGGCCTCCTTATTGGTTTATTTGAAAGAATTGTAAATATTAGTCTGAAATTAAGTGAAATTTTTTTGTTCAATGACAAAACACAAATACCACACACACCCACCCTGTTGTATGGTGAAAAACCTGTTTTGTATTTTGGAGAGGTTTGGAGACACTTGGAAATGCCTGTGTGTACCTATTATAAATTGCTGTGTAGCACCTGTGTAATTTTATGTATCTGCTTCAAATTTTGGATAGTGCCTCCTAGGAACATGTAGAATAAGGAAATGTAGTGTGTGACCTGCAGTTTTGACACACCATCCATGGAGTCCTTGGAAGCTAAAACAAATTGAGTTTTTTACTTTTGTTGACATTTTTCTCTGTATTGTAAACTTAATGAAAGATATAAAGGGCTGGAGGTGAATGAATGTCTTGGCCCAAATCTCTTCTTCAATTTAAGCCCTCAATGACCAATGTGCTGCATGTAAAACATTAGATAATAAATCTTACATTATGTAAGTACAAATAATTCCAAATGAAGCTGGATTTCCTATCTGCACAAAAGGGTTATTACAATTTCAAACATTTTATACGTAACAGTGCTTGTTGACATTTTGATTGGATGTGAGGTTTTAACCCGCGAACTGCAGCCACCAGGAGCGTCAACCCAAAGATTCTAGAACCCTCACCCCGCTCTCTGCTGCTCAGTCAGTGCTGCGGCCTATGGTTGGTAAGGAATTTGTTTACGGAGTTTGCTATGAAAATGACATGCTGGCAGTAGGGAAAGTACTCAGAGCAGTCAGATCACCAGGCGCTGGTATGCAAATACAAAAAAAACAAATTCCAATTTTATTCGTCACATGTATAGTCACACACAGTGAAATTATTTCTCTGCATGGGAGCAGTGTGAGAGGAACAGTACTTTGCTCAAGGGTACCTCAGCGGTGACACTAGCAGTTGGGGTTTGAACCCCAATCCTCTGATTGCAGGGCCAACGCCCTAACCACTAGGCCACTACGCTGTTTATTTCTAATCATTCCATGAATATCTTATTACATCTTATTTTGTGTGCAAATGAACAAAATCTGTAGCATCTGAGCACCCCCCTCTCAGCTGTCTCATTCTCAAGGCGGTATCCGCCCCCATTGAGAAATGCTGATCTAAGCATACTAGTATTAGGGAAAATAGTATTAGGAAAAGTTTTCTTGTGTACTAAAAAGCATTCATGAACTTTTCTTGGTAAGAGCATCAGGCAAAATCTGTAAATATAAAAATGTAAACAACATTGATAATCTCGTCTCAACAGTAATTTCTTTTTTTATTTCTTTTTTCATTTAGTGCACACATTTGGATGTTCACATTTTTGTGACAGTGGTATTCTCATCTATAATATTGTCTGTTAAGAAAACACATTTGTATGCATTTCATTAATCCCAAGGCAAGTGCCAGAGCTCATAATAAGGTGGTTCATTTTGAGAATGGGTCAGTTATATTAATAGTTACCACAAACAGTGGCATTTAAAGCAATAGATTTATAAAATCAAATCTTACTAGTATAATGTTACTAGTAAAATGTGAGAAGGAGGCAATATTCTATAATAAATTGCCTATATTTTTAATACAATCATCAAGGATTCTTAAAGAAAACATTTCCATGTTTCAATGAATTCTAAATTATTGTCTGTCAGCATCTGTACAAAGATCAAACCTTAAGCCAGTGTGTATATTTCAGTTGCCTCAGAGGTTGAACAAAGGTTGAGCCACGTGCGCACCAAACAGAAGAAAGATGAAACTTTGAGATTGAGTACAAAGTCATACTAAAAATGGCTAGCAAGCAAATGCTGGAGTGTGTATCCAAAAACTTTGGGTTCCTCAAATACAGAAAGGCAGCAATTAGTGTTGAAGATGCTAGTGCAGCTAGTACAGTGGGCCACTCGCCACTAAAGGTGAAGATCATCTCCCACCCAGTCAAGAACAATGTGAAGTTGAAACTGACACATTGGTTTGTGTGTGTGTGTGTGTGTGTGTGTACAAGTGGGAAAGAACGAGAGGGCACCCACCGTGGTGTTTGTGTGTGTGTGCGCGTTTTGCTTTTTTAACATGAGTTTGCTTTTAGATTGCTGTGTGTTTTTGTATCTGTCTGGTCGTATTTGCTGAGGACGGATGGTTAAATTATGTCACATAATCAGTCATCATAATGAAGGCTCTCATTTGCACTGATTGCATGCCAATAGGCAGTATGTGACATTTATTCAGTCGATTGCTCTTGCTTTTTCACCAGATTGGTACCAATCTTGGTTGCCTCTACTTGTTATAAAACAACATGCATCCATATAACTTTAGTAAATGCAACCTCCTATGTCAGTGTTGCTTTTACTATAGGACATCATATTTTAAAAAAAAATGTTAGTTTTGTGCATGTGTGTTGTCATGCAGCCTATAGAATGATAGTCTTGGCTGCATCAATGGAGTATTTTAAGGTAACAGGCCTCATTATCACTCAATGGACTAATTGTACAGTTTCTTTTGTTCACAGTGTTATTGCCACAAGTTACCACTTGTGCTGAAATCAGTTGCTCCTTTAAGAGAGTAATTCACTGCTTTTGTCTTTGTGTGTAAAAATGACACAAAAACACAGAAATTAGATAGACACAGTGTGTGTGACAAGACACATTTGTATTAATTTGTGTTAATGTTTTGACTGTTGTCATGTGTCATTTGTTTTTGTTTTATGAAGTGGCAAGTTAGGGTGGGATTAAGTGTTATGGTTAAGGTAACCCAAGGGCTAGCATTAAGGGAAGGACAATTTGACACAAAAATGGCCACTGCTCGATGTGTAGGTAGTAAAAAAGGTAGTAAAGGGAACAGAGGAATTGGCCTATATCCTGAATGAGAGATTCTGCTGGTCCAGTGCTCTGAGGGTGATAATCTGAAGTCAGGCTAAGATAAGAAGGAGATAATATTATTTTGTCCTATACATTCTGGGTGCAACAAGAGAAACAGGAGTTGATAAAGATATACCACAAGAGTTTTAAAAGAATGTTTATTCCCAAGTATGAAAGAAAGACCCCCCATACTTGAGAGGTGAACTGAGGCCTTGAACCAGTACTGTATTCTCAGGAATACCAAAAACCTGACTTCTCTGACCCACAGTTCTGCTGTTTGTAATTCATTGGGCAGGCCTGGTAATTGGTTGAGATTACACATTTTAGAAAATGTGACATTGTAGTCCGCTGTGACAGCTATGGCTGTGAACTTCTCTGAAACATGTAGGTCAGTTATGAAACTGAGTAAAAGCTCATGGATGCAGTTTAAGAGGTGTGCCTTGACTTTGTGTAAGGTCCATGGTTGCAACAACCACATATGCATCCACCTCCAATTTGAAAGTTAACTCATTTCTTAAAAATGTATCAGATAATCCATACAGCATAAACAGATCATCATAATGCCCTCTATTTGTGATAAAGGAGTCACCTGTTCACCAGAGTATATTCCAAATTATATGTGCTTTTTTGATGTAACATTGGCTGTTTATAGACAATCCATTGAGGAGGGAATACACTGAAGTGATGACTGAACTGAGCAGATGACTCCTTTATCACAAATGGGGGGCATTATGAACTGAACTGAACTGTTTAATGAGCATACAATAGTCATGACAGGACCAAAAGCAGCTGTCCTTCTTTTCCACTAAGAAAACAATCTGGTGCTATTGGAAAAGTAGGGGATGAGAAATACCAGCAGCCATGGCTTTATCTATGTGTTCATTCTTGCCCTGTTAGAGGATTGCAAAGAGGACAGGGCCAGCTCCTACGTTGTGTGAGTGGAAACTCTGGAGCAAGCAGCGCAAGCAGTGCACATAGAGGGACTGTAATTTGGGGTGGTTAATATTTGGCTTGCTGTAATGGTGGCACATACTGGTAGAGTGACGGAGGGAGTTGTGAAGGACACATTTTGATGTGTTATGTTACTTGTATCAGGTGGTCAACCATCCAGATCTCATTCTGGGAGTGATGTTTCAATGAAAAGGGCAAACACATATCTGGAGATCTCAAAAAACTTCTAGAACATCTAACACTGGCGGCCATGTGTCAGAGTAGCACATAAGAGCCACAAAGAGGGCCTTAGACTAAAATTGTTTGAGAACTTCTGCTTTAGCATGATGTTGATTAGAGTTATTCACTCATGGACCATTGTATGTTTTTTAATATCTTTTAACTCTGAATCAATAAGCGTAGGCATTTTATTGTGATGGTGTTGCACAACAAATTTTCTGATATTGTTAGATTTGCATTTGCAAATCAAAGGTATAAGACAGAAAAGTAAGCGATGACGCAAGAGCAGTGATGACTAGTCATTCAAAATTTTAAGTTTTAACTAATAAAATAACCAGGAATTAGCATTCTGTAGAATTTTGGCAGAAAGTAAAAGCTTATTGTTTTGGCTTTTCATACACTACTACTGAGGTGCTGTCAGCCCAAAAGAGGTCCTCTGAGATGGTAATTCTAAGAAACTTGATGCTGGCTACATTTCATATCCTCTGTTGGTAGCTACTGGATTGTGAGGGGTAATTTTAGTGGTCCTAAAGACTGCAATTAATTTCTTAGGGCCTGATTTTCACGGTCAGTCGCGCATTGTCTGAAGTCAGAAGCACAGTCGTCTTTGGGGGAGGGGCCAGCGCG
>JBBMFX010043485.1:0-11480 GCA_037832545.1 Rhabdalestes septentrionalis
CCTCTTGCACTCCGGACTTGTTTATTTCATTTCAAACTTTATTTCTGCAATTGGATCCTACCCGTATTCCTTACAATTTTTTATTTTTAGTGTCTAATTCCAGATTTCGTTTCTTGTTTATTTTAGTGTTTTAATTCCAGATTTTATACTTTATTTAAATTGTCTTAAAATATGATTCTGCACAGTCTAAAGCAGCGGTTCAGGACACATTTCACTCTGGGTTGTACCTGTATGACTATGGATGTGACAAAAAAATCTTGAATCTTGAAATAAAACAGAAAAAATAAAACAAACAAAACAAATGCATAGAGGAAATACATTAACATGATTCAAAGAAATACACAGAATATCAATTAAAGTAAGTTAAATTGTAAATTAAATTCCAAATTAAATAATATTCCAAATCTTTTTTTTTGAAGGGTGTTGCTGAATATTTGACACTTATTCATATTTCTTTATGATAAATATCAGTAGAACAATAATAAAATAATTATTCTCCTTCATCAGCACTATATCAGTTTATCTCTGGCGTTGTCTCCATTCAATTACCTCATTTATTTAGATCATGTATTTTTACATTAAGCACATCCAGTAAGTGTCTCATTACTAGTTATAAGGTACTTAGTTGCGTTTTTAACTGGATTGGTACTGTTTCATTTATACTTTATTATGTTGTTCAAATATTGGCACTTTAGATTAAAGTGGGACATAAATGTTGCAAAAAATGACATTCATGCATTAGCCCTGAGGGAATCAAAACACTTATCATATTTAACCAGGGGCATAGCACAAAGGTTTTCAACATTTTCCAACATTTTGTCCGGAACTGAACTAGATTAAATGAAGTCTAATTAAATTAAGTTAAATTAAATTTCAGAAATGCACATTCTAAAAAACTAGGACTTGATTTGCCAAATAGTCTACATTAAATATTAAAAATCCCAAAACTGACAAACAAGGAGCACAGGGGTAATATATTATTTCCATGGTATTTTCTCAAACTAGCTTTATTTATTCATAACAGTCGTATTTGCATTATTTCAAGTACACTGCAGCCCATAGCAACAGTTTCCCAATATTTGATTAAACCAACATCTCCCAGAGTTCCATGTAAGTTGGGAGAGCTGGGAGAGTAAATGAGGGCCCGTGTTGAAAGTGCAAGACAGGAGTGTGTGTGCTGGTCAGATTGAGGTCACGGTTCTTTGGATTGTTTGGATAATCTGATTTGTGGTAACTCCAATATAAGCACTGGATTTATGAATATCTGGGATCATATCAAACTGGAAATGGCCGAGAAGCCTGAAACTTCGGTTAAGACCTGATCTGTAAAGAATCATTTTGGTGAATGAGTTCTCAGAACACTGATCATGGACCCAACAGAATAACTCTAAACATTAAATGCACACCTCAGGTGAGTTCCTGTACTGACCCATTCCTGCCTCATCAGCTCCTGAGGAGCAGGGTAAGATATTTAAGCCTGAGAAGTCTCAGTGATGCAGAACGTCAGGATGTATCGATTACTGGACAAATGTTCATGATTTGGAATAATGCAAATAAGACAATTTTAAGAAAATACCATGGAAATAATATATTACCCCTTTGTTCCTTGTTTGTCAGTTTTGTGATTTTAATATTTAATGTAGACTATTTAGCAAATCAAGTCCATTTTTTTAGAACGTGCATTTCCAGGGGTGCAGACCTCCTGACCGAAACCACAACAAAACTTTGCCCAGAGGAAAGTCTAGTAAAGATCTAGTACCCTGGAGGTTCTGGAGAACTGTCCCAAATGTCAGGATGATATGATTACTGGGGCTGTTCTGGACAAATGTGCATGATTTGGAAAGTCTAAAAGTAAAGTGTTGCTATTACAGCTTTAAAGATCAGTCAGCCAGGCTGTGAGCTTTATCCCAAAATACTCCTCAACACACTGCACCCCCCACACTTAAATTTGATCTGATTATATAAATGTTTAATTTGAGATTTACAGAAGAGATTTACAGAACTGTAACTGTGTGACTGTGTTAAAGGGAACACTGCAGTTAAATAACTCCTGATTAGTTTTAAGTGTTTAAACCAAATGTCATTCTACTTTTGTTCATATAACAGTCCTTATAAATAAAAGTGTGCAGTACACTAATTGTATTCATTTTGTTTATAATGATGTGATTAATCATGATTAAACACAGAAAATCATGCGATTACCCATAAGTATACATTTTAATTGTTGCCATTTATATTTTTTATAATGCAGCTACATGCACAAACACATCCATGTTTCACTTGTGTTTGAATACTGTAACATTTTTGTGGCTTTTCTAAAGATCTGCCTTCTCCCTGTTTTCTTGTCTGTCATTGTTTATATTCTGCATGTGCTTTTGTTTGTGCGTCTGTTCCGCGTGAGTTTCTTTTTGTCTTAGCCCCGCCCCCTTGTCCTGTTAACCTGTGTCTGTCCCCGCCGCTGCTCCGCTGTTCTCATTTCCTTAGTTAGTATAAATGCTCCAGTGTTTCAGTCTGTTTGTCAATTATTTGTAAAAAAAAAATTCTTGTCATATTACGTATTGTAAAATGTTTTTCTTGTGTTTTTGTTTTTTTGTGTGTGTCACCCTAGACCCCTGATTTTTTGTTTGTGTCCGTCTTACTTGTTCTATAGCATTCAAACGTTTGGATCCTGTAAAATTAATTATGAATTGCATTCCAGTAATGTATTTTTCCCCTCACTTCACTGCTGATGCAACATTTGCACGTCAAAAAATGCTTTGTGCACCTTTTCTACTTCTTGGTTTACAATTTATGTCCACATTTTATTCACAGATTTTTACTGTGTCATTTTGTTCTCTGAAACCTGAAGCCGTGCCGTCTCGTCTCGCTGCGCACGCGTTCGCGGCGTAGACGAAGTTTACTTTGACTTTTTGACTTTGATGTTCTAGCTGGGAACATATGGGCCCATATGTTCAGCGCTATAAAATATACAGCAGTGATGACGCTGCAGGGCGAGTTTGAATGGAGAAACCACACAGCTGTAACCTTTCCCTCCCTCGCAGTGTCCTGACGGAGCTCGGGTCTGGACGAAGAGCCGCTGGTCTCGTTCTGTCCAATCAGAGACGTCCGAGCCATGAGGTCCCCTCTGCTGGGGGCTCTGAACTGGGTGAGGAACGAGCAGAGGAAAGCCCGAATCCAGAGTGGCTGGAGAGAGAGTTGCTGAGACAGAAGCACAGGCGACACTCGCTCGCCCTCGGGGACGCGAAGCTGACCGCCCGTCGCCTGAATGTCCACAATCCGTCCCCCGCACTCTCGAAGCTCAAGGTAAAGTCTCGCTTTTACAGCCCCTTCTGTTTCTCAGTGGAGCGCAGGCCTCCCCGTCAGGCTCCTGTTCTCCAGCATCTTTTAAGTCCTGATAGTACTATGAAACACAATGTACATAAAATGTGCTTAAGGCTACCTTAATTTACCCCTGAAAATGTGCCAAAAACCTTAATTTGTAAACCCACCTCTTAATTTTACCTTAAAAGTGGATTTAAGGTTTGAGTGTGAAACCCCCTTAATCCTTAACATGAGGCATTTTTTTTCAGGGGGTTTGGTTATTTAAAAAGTAAAGGAGATTATTCAGTAGTTTTACCCCTTAATCCACGCACTTTTCCCCTTAATTTTATTTAATTCCCTGGAAATTAAGGTAACTATTAAGGTAATTGTAAGGGGTAAAATTAATGGAGTTTGGTTTCGTCGTGTAGTGTGTGAGCTTCTGTTACTCCAGCAGATTCGCCCATTCCAGGTCTTCTCACTATTCTGAAGCTCTCTGGGTACACTGGATATACAGAACTACACTGAATTTAAAGGAAAAGAAATGTATTTGCACTTCAGAAAAAGGCAGCAGCAAGAGCTGTACAATAAAAACCACAACAATCTTGGCTGAATAATTTAAATAGGTCAAGTATTATTTCCATTTTAGCTGTAAAAACGTGTAAAACTAATACATTTTAAATAACATTAAGTCAGAGACACGGCAGGGCAGTGTAATCTCACCACTTCTATATTTAAGGTGGACTGGCCGAGACGCCCAGCTTTAGACTCGTGATGTTTTTAGAGATAGAGAGAGGGTGAGAGGGTGAAACAGGCAATGAAACAAAGAAAACAGCCCCTTAAGTACCCCAGAGAGGGACTGAGGGAGAACTGAGAGTCTTCTCTGATACTCCTTTCACTTTTGGGTCATGTGCTGTAAATTTATTGCGTTTTTGGAAAATGTAAACGAGCATCTGCTGCCGACGCGTCTTGTATTACAGGGTCGAGTTTAAGGTCCCGCGAGCTGCGTACCGGAGTGTAGAGCTCAGGGCACTTAGACCGAAATCCGATATTGGATTTACGGCTCTACCAGAACCCAATGGCGATATCATATCGGATCAGGCCCTTCTCTAATATTAAATAATCCATCCATGTATAGATCCTTCATTAAGACTTGTCCTAGATTATGTTGCAGTCTAAGTAGAAAATGAAATGGATAGGGAAGCCCAATTCTGACCCATAGTGTTCTCTTTAAAGAAAGAGATCCTACAACCATCATAGTGTTGGTCCAGTCGTCTTGAGGTCATGAGGTCACTGATGATGCCACAGCCATACTGACCTATCTCTCCCCCCTCACCCAGCATAGAAGGGGCCCCTGACTGGCAGTTAATATTCTCCTCCAAGTGTGTTGAGGCTCAAGTGACCATCCTATGTAGACCCTCACCCTCCCAACACTGGTGCCACCATGTAATAGTGTTTGATGGGGAGTCCCAGAACTGGACATGAATGAACTGGGTAGAAAACCGGGGTAAACCACGCGGTCCATCAGTTAATCTGCATCAACCGTCCTTTCTGTACAGAAAGAAAGCTTTTTTCACTGCCCAGACAGTGACTGAGGTCCAATTACTAAAGAAAATCAAGCAACAGAAATAATAGTATTTACTTTTAATTTCTTTCATCCAACTGGAGCAAATTGTTTAAGAAAAAATCGGTAATATTATATTAATGTGATCAATATGATATATTAGAATATTAAAAATAAAATTATCTTTGGGTCAAACACCCCTATGGATGGAAAGATGGATGGATCATACTTATGTCTACATACAGCCTTGGGGAAAAAAAGTAAAAGACCACTGTTTGAACAGTTAGCAGCTGTGTGTGTGGGTGTGTTTGTGAAAAATACACAACTGTCTGTTCTTTTGTAATCTGTGTGTTTGTGTGTGTGTGTGTATGTGTGCGTGCGTGTGTGTATGTGTGTGTGTGAGTACAGTAGTGTGTGTAGAGCAGCTTTTCTATGGTTTGTATTCCAGCAGCTTCCCTCCTGATTCAGTTTCTGATGGATGAAACAGACACACACACACTGCTCTTAACATCCCTGTTTTAATTGTTGCATTTGTAAATTAGTGTACGAGAATCGTGTAGTTGAACATTTCCTTGGGATAATAAATTATTTATGTGTCTTATTTATTTGTTTGGAATTTTGAAACAACAGTGTATAAAACAGTGACCTGCACATTTTACACACACACACTCCACACACTACACAAGCAATACATAGAAAGTATGATGCAGTGTCTTGTTTTTTTCCTTGGATGTATGTATGGATCATCTATTTTATTTGTTGATGGATGGATTATATTATAAATACATATAAACAGAGATCATTATATGAATTATATATGGAAAAAGATGAGACGGTATGTTCAATTAAAATCTAAATGAAAAAGGTACATATAGTATTTTTGACCTGTATTACATTGAAAAGAGTACATCAGCACATTATTTTATGGATTTCATGGATTTTATTGTTTTTATCAAAATAAACACATGTTCCAATTTTCTTGCAACACATTTCCCAAAAAGTTGGAACAGTAAAGAGTTTACCACTTTTTAATGTTGCCGTTCCTTTTCACAGCCATTGAAAGATGTTTAGGGGATGAGTACACCAAGTGATGAAGAGTTTCAGGTGTAATTTTGTCCCATTTTTCCATTTGTCCTGTCTCAATGTGGGCAGCAATGTGGGGTCTCTGTTGTATTTTGTGCTTCAAATCCCTCTACGCATTCTGTATTAGAGTCAGGTCGGGACCTCGGACAGGCCAGTCGGTTGCCCTCCTCCTCCGCATGCCAGGAATTTGTAATGTGTGCAGAATGTGGTTTTGCATTGTCTTGTTGAAAAATGCATGGGCAGTATATTGTTCTCCAAAGACTCTATGTACTTTTTAGCATTAATGGTGCCATCGCAGAAATCTGGATCCTTTTCTTTTTTGGTCCAGAGCACACGGTGCCCATTTCTCCCCCAAAAAATTCCTGAAATACTGATTCATCTGACCACAGATCACGTTTCGCTGTGTGATGGTCCATCCCAGAGCCCAGAGAAGTCGAAGCCGCCTCTGGACACTAATAACATGGGGCTTCCTTTTGGAGCGGTACCGATTTAACTGGCGTTTGTGGATGTAACTGCCTATTGTGGTACTTTACAGGGGTTCGCCAAAGTAGTCCTGAACCCATGTGGTCACATCACTGAAAGATGAAAGATGATTCTTGCTGCAGCGTCATCTGAGGGAATTCCTCCAGAATCCTAGAATCTTCTAGTTATTTACGGTGGCGCTGAAGTGCAAACCACACCAACAAATTACTAAACAAAACAACAAATTGAGAAACACAAATTAATTCTGAACCAACAACAAAATTGAAAAACACAAAACAAATTAAGAATCACAAAAAACAAAACCGAGAAGCACAATTACATTAAGAAACCAGAAAGGGTAGGTACCAGTCAGCAGCAGGAGACATCACTGATTGGACGACCGTGCTGTTCGTCTTTGGAACCAGAAGTTACCCTGCCTGTAGCGCATTTCGTTTGAAGAAGAACAACAGAATGTGAGTCACCAAAGTCACCCAACTTTTGACTGGTACATACCCTTTCTGGTTTCTGAATGTAATTATGCTTCTCAATTTGTTTTTTGTGATACTTCTTTTGATTTTGTGATTCTTAATTTTGCTGGATTTTTCAATTTTGTTGTTTTCCAGATTTCCCGATTTTATTTCTTGTTTATTTTAGTGTCTAATTCCAGATTTTATACTTGTACTTAATTTAAATTGTCTTAAAATATAATTCTGCACAGTCTAAAGGAGCGGTTCAGGACACATTTCACTGCGTGTTGTACCTGTATGACTATGCATGTGACAAATAAAAATCTGGAATCTTGAATCTTTTTCTGAACTAGTATGTGTTTCTCAATTTGTTGGTGTGTTTAGCAATTTGTTGGTGTGGTTTCCACTTCAGGGCCACCGTAGTTATGTTATGTTAAAGGTGAAATATCCAAATATTTCCCATCTCACTTTAAGGAACATTGTTTTTAAACATCTCAAAATTGTTCTTATGTGTTTGTTGGTAAACTGGTGATCCTTGGGCCAACTTTGAAAGAACTCAACCTTTCTTGGATGCTGCTTTTGCGCTAAATCATAATTAAATTCACCCGTTGACATCACTCGTTTCAACTCACATCATTGTTTAACCAATTTACCTTAGTATTAAACATAAATTGCTCCTTATTTTGGAATTTGTTGCAGGTCTGAATGAGAAGAAAGAATGTATATTTACACATAAAATGCATTTGACCAGACAAAACACAAAATATTTGGTGTTCATGTTGTCTGCATTGAGAAATCACTACTGTCCTTTTTTAAAATGTATGTTTTCCATATTGTCCCACCTTTTTCTGATTTGGGTTTGTAGACTGAGGACCCCAAACTCTGGTCAGTGATTCGATCCTTTAAGTGATTATGACCTGAAGGTGTCACTGGAGCTCTAGATATGTTCTCCCTGGGTCGAAAGAGCACTTAGACAAGGGTGCCTTTATAAAGTTGCAGCTCCGCCTCTGGAGGACGTTCCGGGGATTCTGCCAGAAATGACATTTGGAATCACGCGCGGAATCCATTAATTCATTACCCTGACAGGGCCCAGCTGTGGCAGCCAAAGTGAGGTAATCAGTCACAACCACTGATTGGAAAAATTGACACGATACATTTGCATTATTTATTTAGTCGGAGTGCTCCAGCTTGTACCACGTCAGGTACAGTGGCCCTTCTTTGATTAAAGCAATTCTGTTTCTACCAGGGGCAATTTGCCACCTGACTGCACGCCGAAATGGGTTTTAAAGTTTCGCCACACTGACTGCCACGGATGCTCACGTCCCCCCAATTTCAGCAAGTGTGTAATCAACAACAAATCCCAGAACACACAGTCCACAATATTTGGTGACATAAGTTATTTCCGTAACGTTTGATTAGACTGCTGATTTGCAAACGTCGCGCATATATTTGTATATAAATATGAGTGAATGAACAAGAGAGCAATGTCAACTGACTCTATCACCATATGCAAATCAGCAAATGCCATGGAGATTGTGTGTGCGTGAATGAAAGAGATAACTGTAAAACCCCACTTTAACGCAGATCATCAGTTTCAGTCCAACATGGATTAGTGGTTTCAGTGCATCATGGATTAGTTCTGAGCACTGAACTAATAATTGTTGGCTAAAACCCCCACACTAACACAGAAATTTCCTCCGCAATTTTACTTTTTGTGCTGTCTGGGCCTTGTCCGCCACGCCCCTTCATCCTGGTGCTGGATTGTTAAGCACCGCGCCCAAACATAAACAACCAGCATGAGGACGAGAGCGCCCGGACCTAACAGATTTATTCATGCCGAATATATACATTTTCATGCATTTTGGTGTTAAATTTGAAAGAATTTACAAATTTTGTAGCATCAATATTAACAAATTCAGTCATATTTACATATAAAAAGAATAAAAAATGCAAGACAAAGAAAAACATCTTGGGATGGTGAAACACTGCTTTGCTCAGAGACTTTGAAAGTAGCCAATCCGAGATTTATTTCTCATTGCTTCTGATTGGCTGCTGCCCTGTGATGCTGCAGTCCAGAATTTCCCATATGCAGCATCTGAAGCGTTCTTGTTTTTTTTTTTCCTTTTGTTCTTAAAGCCTGTATTTTTATTCAATTAAGTAAAGTAAACGAATGTATCACTGTATGTACTTGCCTATACCAAAGAAAATTAGCTGCATGAATTACAGTCCAGTCTATACAGGGAGGACACTGGCATTTACATTTTAGCACTGCAGGAGTTCAGTGTAAACTTTACAGTACGGATATGGGTGTCCATTTACATTTTCTTTAAGGGTAATGAGTTTAAAGTGAAATAGTGTTTTGGGAGCTTATTTGGGGCATATTTAGGGTTTACACTATAAAAATAGACATTTTGTCTTTTTTTTGGCATATCACAACAGCACGTTTTTTCATTCTATGTGTATGTATGTGTGTGTGTGTGTGTGTGTGTGTGTGTGTGTATACACACATACATAATTAGTGTATTTGGTTAATGCTGTGATCACAAGTTTGTTGGTTTGAATCCCAGGAATGCTAGCGGCACCACTGTGGTACACTTTAGCAAGATACCATCCCCACAAACTGCTCCCCAGGTGCTGTTCTGTTGGTTCAGCTGCTTCAGTTGGTTAAATGGGTTCAATGTGTTCAATGCAGAGGAAAAATAAGGTTGTGTTCATACTGTGTGCTGTGGTGTGTTCACATATGATAAATGGCGACTTATTTTGTTTAGATAGATGGATATATATCTACCTAAATATCTAAATATCTATCAAAAACCTAATCTTTCATTGCTCTCTTTGCTTTGTATATGCGAATTTAAATCCATCGCATGTTTATTTATTCATTGTTTAGTCCTCTGTAGTGTTTGCGCATGTATTTTTTAGCAGCTCAAGGCAGGCGAGGCATTGGTTCCAGCTGGTTTCCCTGCATGTTTTATATAATTTGTATTTGTAATTGGCTGACAAATGGGACCCATTATAGTCTTATAGTATTAAGGTATTACACGACGTCTGAGGAACCCACACTTGCCGAGGTAATGAAGAATTAATGAATGATCTTACTCTGCTCTTTTCATCATTTTCCATCTAAATATGACGACAGCATCATTAACGGCCATTGGTTTCTTGTACGGTGTTGCACTTTCCTGAGTTTGAATCATGAGCGCTGTAACCTAGTTGGAAAGACTCACACCCCCGAAAGTAAAGGAGGCAAAATACACAGAAGACGCGCTTGTGGTTACTTGAGAACGTTTTGGTAAAGAGTAAACAAATGCTCTAGGGGAACCTGCATTTATTAGTGAGAAAAATGTTTTTCTGCATTATTCATTTGGAAGAAATAATAAAGTTTTATCAGTTTGGAACTTTATAATGAATGGTTCCTAAGAGTACCGGTGTAATGAATGAGATTTAGGAGTGCAAATAAATAATAAACAATTTTCTATTATGTGTCCCAAATAAGCTTGATGGGTTTGAGATCTGGGGAATCTGGAAGCACCTTGAGTGCTGTGTGATGTTCCTCTAATGGTTCCTGAACAGTGGTTGCAGTCTGTGTTGAAAGAGGAGCTGCCATTAGGAACAACGTCTCCATAAGTGGGGGAACCTAGCCTGCAATGTTTAGGGGTTAAAGGAACATCCACATGAATGAAGGAACCATGGCTCAGACCAGACCACCTTCTTTCATCACTCTATGGTCAAGTTCTCCACTGTAGGACCTTCAGTGGAGGACCCAAGTTAGCATGGGTTCTCTGACTGGTCTACAGCTCTGCAGGCCCACACCCAGCAGAGGGTGCTGCACTGTGTGCTCTGACCCCCTACACCCAGCAGGGGGTGCTGCACTGTGTGTTCTGACCCCCACACCCAGCAGGGGGCGCTGCGCGGTGTGTTCTGTCACCCACACCCAGCAGAGGGCGCAGCACCGTGTGTTCTGTTTCTATCAGAGCCGCAGGAACTTCTCCAGCAGTTTCTTCTCCTGCAGATCTTCTGTGAATCAGAACCAGACGGACTGGTCTTCACCCCCACCACCGTCAGAGAACCTCGGGGGTCCAGGACCCTATCTCTGGTTCTCCAGTTCTCCTTCCTACTTCACCCCCACCACCATCAGAGAACCTTAGGCGTCCAGGACCCTGTCGCTGGTTCTGCTTCATTGGAGCACTTTAGGTAGTTTCTGATAGATAAACACCAGGAACAAGACCTGCTGTGTTGGAGATGTTCCGATGTTCAGACATCACAGTTTGGTTCTCAGATCTTCATGCTTGACCACTTTCTTTCTGCTTCCATTATCAAGAGTTGACTGTTTTCTAATGGCCAAATAAATCCTGCGGAAAAAGTTTCTCAGGTTTTAACTTTTATAGCTGCAAGTATAGAACTGAGCAGCTCCAAATAAACATATTGTTCTTTAAAGCATCATTTTAAAGAAAATGATGAAACATCAGAATAAGAGAAATGATGCAGTGTTTACAGAACCTGAATAATTCAAAGAAAACAAATATCTCTTTCTCTCTTAAACTAAACGGCAATAATGAGCTCTGAGGAATTTCTAGTAGTGTTTCAGCATCCAGCTGGTCTCACTG
>JBBMFX010043494.1:0-11480 GCA_037832545.1 Rhabdalestes septentrionalis
ATAACCATTTATTAAAAATGTTACAAAAAACCACATGATTTCAAAGGGTGTCCTAATTTTTTCACATGACTGTATATCTACATGGTTCTGTGCAAAAGTCTTAGTCCTATGCAAAGACAGCAGTAAAAATTAATCGAGATTTATTGATATGGAACATTTGTGAGCTGGTGAGGAGAGCATGGGTCTCCAAGTCAAAAGTAATACTGGACTTCCACAAGAAACATGTTGATATATTTCACATAAAATCACTTTTTACTCTGTAACGTTATTTGTATTGATTCTCTTTTATGTAATATTTTAGTACAATTCATGTGGAAAAAAACACTCACTGCTCATCTAAACAGTTCTTCAATATTATTTTTAAAGAGTTTTGCATGGTACTGAATATTTAATAATTCAGCTAAAAAGATTTAAAGCTTAAAACGACTCAGCAGGTCTAAATAATAATGTAAGAACTATGTGAGTGAGCCTGTACCTTATCCTCCATTTCATCATCGCTTTCATCCAGGTCTTCGTTGTGCAGACACCACTCGTACTCCACATGCACATGGACATTAAATTTGCCCGTTTGAGCCTGGGTCAACTGCCAATAACAGTTTAGAGAGGAATCAGCACAGCTCACATAGGCCCCTTTATTAACAGTAGAGACCCTGTAGCTTAGTTAAAGCAATAAATCATCTCTTGTTGTTTTTAAGTCACACCAAGTAGATTTTGGTAGTTCATATGGAAAACATAATGCATTTTGAACGTACAGAACTACACAGCTACTCTAATTTACTGTCTTTTTTACGGCATTTAGCAGACGCTTTTATCCAAAGCGACTTCCATTCCCTAACTGCTGGAGTTATGATTATAACCCAAGACCTTGTGGTCCATAGGCAAGTATCCTACCCACTTAGCTAACTCCACCCCCACGTTAGCCCTACGTTAGCCTGGAGTTGTGTGATTAATTTAAGGAAATGAAAAGAGGCCAGTTTCCTCGACCCAGATTATGGGTAATCCTCGATGAAAAATATTTTTGAAAGGCGACTTACCATTGGCACTGCAATTCCGAATCAAAATCAGAATTAGTTTTAATGACATGCAAGGAAAATTACTTGTTGCTCAAAATATTGTTGCTATATATACACAGGAATTTAGTGGACCTGGTAGCATATTTATATTTACTTGGCACTTTATTCATATGAGCAATATATAATGCTTGTAGTGTACAGATTTCAGACTGTATGTATAGTAGTGTATGTATAATATATGTATAGTATGCTCAGAGTTACAGGTCACATTGCAAGGATTGTCTCTGATAATGTGTGACTGATTTACTGACTTGTGACCAACACACACAGAAACAGAAGTGTACATTTGCATAAATCACTAATGTTCCTACCAGTTCCTCACACTGCAAGTGCTTCAGCCGCTTGGCCATGTCCAGAGGAGTCTCTCCTGCTTCGTTAGCTGAGAGGAGAACAGAGGCAGAGCACATCATGAATATACAGGGCATTAAAACACTCTGTACAGAGCCACTGAAAAGTTTTGTACATGTTTTTTTCTATATTTGCATGTCACTCACTTAATATTTACTAAAAACGCTCATTTATCTTTGCTACAAAATACATTTAAAACTCATTTTGAGTACCTTTATCAGCCAGCAATTGTCACAATTTGATGTTGCACTACTTATCTACAAAAAGCCACCGAATATAATCATAATTATAATGCAGATCACCAGACAAGTGTTATGTATTTAACAAGCTGTTACGTCACAGCTAATGGGATAAAAACAAAACAAAAGCTAACTAGAGCCTTTAAATTTAACTAGAGCCTTTATATTGACAGGACAATCCAGAGTTTGACTCTGCATCACCACACAACCAGTTAAGAGAATATTTATTCATACATATTCTTATTAAGGAAACTTTTTTATTTGACATATTTTCTTTTATAATTTTTTAAATGCTTAACAAGATTAAAGTTTATGAAAGAAATTGATAAGTGGTAAAAACCTGTGTTGTGCAAAAACTTTGTTTGGTAGTGTACATTCATAAATATTTGAACATGTTTTGTGTTTGTCCAGGTGTGGAAGAGGTAGGAACTGGGACGGTGTGACATAGCGTGAATATGTAGTGTCTCAGTTTTATGTACAGGTCTCTTACTGATGTTGATGGAGGCTTTGCTCCTTAGCAAAAGTTTCAGGCATTCACTGCTGTCTGTCAGGCAGCAGTAGTGCAGCGCTGTGTTTCCTTTTGCTGTTTGTTTATCCAGGTTCCCACTACACACCCACAAACACACACACACACACACACACATCGTGTGGAATGATAAACTGAACACTAAACATAATAATCTTGTTTTAATGATGTAGCAACATCATTGCAATGCTGCCTTACCTGTTCTGTGAAAGGAAGTCTACAATATGAAGGGAGTTTCTGTCCACCATCCGTACTGCCAGGTGTAGTGCCGTCTCGCCTGCCTCCTGGGAAGAAAACCAGACAGCAATCAGAAAATACAGTGTGAACAGTTATATTTAAGTACGACTACAAAAATCAGGGGCATTTCAGTATAGATACTACTATACGGTAGCACAAAGTGAAATAAAGTAACAGTAGATGCCTCTTTCCAGTTCACTAGCTGCTCTGGATTAGAACTAGCACTACAGGGCTAATTAACCTAATCATTAATCTAATCATGCATCTAATTAATCTAATATCATCATGAATCACATTAATCTAATCATGCAAACCAAATCTTTGAAACTAAATCATGCCTAAGCCATTGCATTTACTTCAAACTACACTGAGTTAAGTAATCTCAAAAAGATTTGCAGTGAGCATCATGTAAACTATATGACTAAACCATTCCACGATTCCTTTATATCTCAAAACATGACACTGTCAACATGTACTGTTATCCATCAACCCTAACAAGAGTGTGCTAAAGAGTGAATTTTGTCTGTTTACGAGATGTTATGCAGTGTCAAAAAACACTACCTGCAGTTTCTTTTGATACAAATGTGTGCAATGATGTGCATGATGCTCACTGGTGGGATTTTATAAGCTTCAGTATCTTGTTAACACCGTTGGCTTGGTAGCTTCTGTGAAAAACTTCAAAAGCAAACTTTGATCCAAACCTGAGGGGTTTAAATTGTTTTTAAATTCTAAAAACTACTATTTTTGTGTGACATGGGGTTTTAAAACAACACATATGGCACTGTTTTACTCACATGCTCATTTGGCATTGAGGTGGTCTCTGTCAGGTCCACTCCTTCAGAGTAAACCTGCAGTAAGGAGAAAATGTCCCGGTTCCTTACAGCCTCATACAGGCTACGCAGTCTTGCAGGTGCATCCATACGCCTGCGCTGGGAATAGAACTTTTCCGTGTACTTAGCTGTGATGAAGTTTTTCCGACTCTGCCTGATGGACAGACATTAAAATGATATATTACACAGTTCCACCTTCCTAAAAATCTAGAGACTAACACCATTAACACAGTAGTTTTTAACATCAGTCAAAGTCAGGACCCAGATGCTTCATTTTACGTGTCTCAGTAATAAAGAAAAGAGTATGGATCTTTCTCTTGAGCATGAAGAGTGGGATCTCACTAATACAGATCTGTCACTCACATGTCACTAGAAGGGTTCGGTTTGGATACACCATCTCCTGAGAGTTTCACCTCCATGATGTCATTGAAGACTGCATTCCCCACATTCCTTGCCAGCTGCCAAGAGATTCAGTAGAGTTAAGAAGCTGTTGGTGAGTAATACCCTGCTGTCCACCCTGAACATTTACCAAGACTTACCAGCAGCTCTGATGTTCCAAGCACATCTAAAGTAAGAGACTGTATTCTGGAGTAGTGCACACCCATTTCCCGGTGGATGCCAGAGCATTCAATGCAAACCAGAACTCCCAGATTTGTGGAGAGCCATGTTGGGTCTGCAAGAATAACATAACAAGAACAGAGATACAGCAGCTCCTAAAACAGATGACAGATATGGTGCAGTTTTGCTAGAGCCTTCTTTTTTAAGAAAACTGTTTTTATTTTTCAGCTAAGAAAAAACCCTACTGGAAAAAGTTCCATGAATTCCCACACGGTAATTATGTGGGAGTTATCGAGTTCGAATATACAAGTAGGTCGTTAGAAATATCATGTCAGTTTTTTGTTATCATTTCCCACAAAATGGTTTTATGCTTTTTTGAACCTAAAAGAATATTCTGTACACAAAGAACACTGATCAAATGAGAGAATAATCAAGTCCTGTACCAGAAATCTCGCATATGGACTTAAACTGTAGTAGCAGCCATCATTTCACTTCCATTCATTTATTATCTATCTATCCCAGCGGTCACATGGCCGCTGGCTGTGACACTGTATTTGCTCTTAACTTCTGTATTTTCTCATGGTATATTTATTTATTCTGATGAAATTTTGCACATATAAAGTCTTAATCACATTCCAATACTGTGGCTTTCCACCTGGCTGCTGATTTTTGGTTCTTAAAATTAAAATCTAGTATCTAGTTCAGAGTTTATATTTGTTGTATATTTGTGTGTTGGTTCAAAATATTAGTTGTTAGGAACATTTCTTGTGGGCTAAAACAAACATCCTTTATAGAAAGACCCACATAGGGCAGACCCTAACACGCATTCACATCAAGACACAAATCAATGTTTTCAATTCATCTCACAGGCATCTCTTTGGACTGTGGAGGGAACCCCCCACAGATACAAGGAGGACATACAATCTCCACACAGAACAGACCCTCGGTTAGGAATCCCTCTGTCAGGAAACCCAGGACCTTCTTGCTGTGAGGTGACAGCACTGTCCCAGTCCATCATTAAACCTGAATTCCATATTTGTGTCCATCATTAAACCTGAATTCCATATTTGTGTCCATCATTAAACCTGAATTCCATCTTTGTGTCTATTTTTATAGATAATAGCGATTAATACAGTGTCAGTTTCTAATACACACTAGTTGTTCTAATACACTATAGTTACAACACAGCATAACTCATGCTGTACAAACTGATGTTTGTATACCTTATACAAATTTAGCCTGTGTCATTTACAACTGATGCCTGGTGATGAATGAATATGGTTTTAACTGAAAGTCAAAGAGAAGGTGAGGAGGAAGAATGTGGGACAATGAAGAAGACCACTCACTTGGAGCACCGCAGTCACAGCAAACATCGTTTCCACTCATCCTCTTCACCTCATTCACAATGGCTTTGGTTAGTTCCTGCACAATGTTGTTCTCCTCCTCATCCTGGTCCCCCTTAAAGGCATTGTTCAGGGCCTCCTCTTTACTGTTCTGCAGAACAGACACCCATCTGCAACAGTAATTAAATAAGTGAGCAAGTACTACATTCAATTACATTCTTTACTGATTCATAATCAAGGACAGCATAGAGTTTTATATTATATTGTTTTTTATAGTTTTTATACTGTTGGTTGTGCTTCTTGTACTTTTGTTTTAGTTTGCTGCTATAACAATGTCTAGTTTGCCGCTATAACAATGCAAATTCCCCACTCGTAGGACTAAAATAGTGGAATCTTGGGTTATCTTATCTCAGTTCTTAGTTTCGGTATTTTATGTTATTATATACATGCTGAACTTACATTTGACACTCTGTGTCATCTTCTGCTTGAAAATGATATGTTCTATCATCTGTTTCAAAAAGAAGCAATGAATGATCACCAAGGAATGTCAGAATAGCAATTAATTAAGACTCGGTTTACAGGCAGTAACTTCAAATCTGTGGCAGACATAACTCACGTGATATGAGATCAAAGCTCTTCTTATCATCTGGATTGCATTTCACTTGGCAGGTTAACAGGTTAAGTTTGGCTGGTGGTGAGGTGTTCACCTAGAAAGAAAAAGAAAGCATTTATAAACTCCCTCGCTTGCACTTGCACAAGAGAATAAAAGAGACTCCTTAAACTCAAGCTTGTAATTCAGTAATTGTTCTAAAAGATGAAATTCATGTTTTTTCCCTTAAAATTTCTGTATAATCAAATAGTTATGAGTCATTATGACTTTGCATCATAACCATTTTTTAGAATGTTTTACAGCAGTGGTGATGGGAACCAGACATAATAAGCAGACAAGCCTATCTTAGTTTTTACACAAAATGGTTACTAATAAATTGCCTGATGCCTGAGACATTGTTTTTTTGGATAGTTTTGAAACATTCTGACACATACAGTTATACTTGCAAAACAGACATTGTGACCCATGGTTCCTGTAACACCACTGAAAAGGAATCTGAGTCATTACGGTAAGTTTCATTCATTTCACATCAAACTACACTGAGTTTTGCAGAAATTGTGAAAACAATTGATACAATTCCCCTTGCTATCCACTAAATTCTATGGAGTTTCCAATACCTGAAACCAATTTGTAAATTATGTAACAATGAGAGCAATGAATGCAAGACCTGACACATATTATTAGAGTTGATATCAGTTGTCAGTAATCTTCAGGTAATAATAATAATAATAATAATAATAATAATAATAATAATAATAATAATAATAATAATAGGTTTAATTTGTATAGCGCCTTTCCCAAGCTCAAGGACGCTGAACAATAGCAGACAATATAAACAGTACATACATAGGTGGACAGAAAGCATTTGCCAAGTCCGAAACATGTGGTAACAGTTGCAAGCCACAATTTAGATACAACAAACAAAACAAAAAAAATACCACAGGCACAGGTATACTACGAGCACGGGACTATGATAGAAATAAAACACCTTCAGTTGGCTGTTTCTATAATGCTGGAGCTTGCTGAGCAGCTGATTCAGTGAATGCTTTCATTTTGCACTATTCTGAACTTCTCCTCAGTGCTTACTTCCCATCCGTGCTTTCTGACTGTGTTTGATCAGCGTTTGCACGTTCAGAACTAGAGTAACCCGACGTTGGCATGTGACTGATCTCAGACATAGGGTTAACTTAAAGAAGTGATGATAAAGAAACCTGTTTAGGGAAGAAATCTATCACATTTATTTAGGAAGCAATGTCCAGACTGAATCTTACTCCATGCAACATGATAAAATATCCGTTCTTCACAGAGCACTTCCTTTTCTGCCACACCTTCCTCAGCCTGAAAACAGCACAAAAACAGGACACATTACAATTCAGCACTTATGCAGGTTAAAATAATTTTTCATATTCATATTCATTGTATTATGTTTGCTGTCCCAAAAAACATGTATCTTAAAAATGGTAACAATCCAGGAGAACACATTCTTTACACTTAATTTCATTATGGACGACTTCTACTGATCCCTTCAAAGTTTCACATCAAAGTGTGTCTGCTGTGTTCAAATTTGTTTAAAAAAATTCATGGTAGATACATGGTATAGAAATATTAAATACTCTGTGTCAGAACTATTGCTTGTTTTTATTGCTTGTACTTTTACTATAATTTGTAATATTACGACTAATTTAATTTACTCACAATTATATTCTATTCACAGTCTGTATCATCAGATCTGGCATTTACACTTCCAACTTACACATACCAATACTTCTATTCAACTCAAATTACAACAAAATATCACTTTGTGATGCACCTGTATCAATAAGATGCATGTGAAAACAATTCAAATTGCATTACAGCTTCTTTGTCAATGGTTATCACTATCACTGTGACTTCCAATGGCTAAAATATGTACTAAAGATGTTGTATTATTGTCATGAAAGGAAACTGATTATATTTTTACACCCCATATCTGTTAAAACAATGAGTATTTCATATATAAGTAATGGCATTTGTTGTATGTAAGGCATTGACTTCACCCTTCACTGCGCTTGGCGAGCACCCCGGAGCGCTCTGTGCCATAGGCCTTGTTCCCCTGCAGCTGGTGTAAACTGTAGCCTGTGTTCGTTTTGGCCTGAGAGTCCTGCCAAAGTCAAAGACATGCAGTTTGAACAGATAATGCATTACTAAAGGGTTTCAAAAAAAGACAAGGCTTCCCTCACCTCATCCAAGTCTAGCTGTTCACTGGGCTATTTTAAGTGTTTGAAGAATGATAGGAATGGACTGATGTTGCTTTTACTTAACATTGCTACACCAGGATTTCTGTTAATACAAGTTCCTTTAGGGCACACCATGATCTTCTTTACTCAGTAAATGGACACTCCTGTCCTTATATTTATATGATATTATATTCAATATTTAATATGTTTTCAAAATTGAAAATTCGGAGGCTCACATCTTTCTGTTCTGTTTGTAAGGATGTCTTTAAAACATCTCGAAGTTGGGTCAACTGTTTCCGTTCTCCATCCTGCCCCTGTTTAATCTGAAATCAGGAAAGATACAAAAACCTCACACAGCACATAATGCACAAAATGGTTGACAGTACCAGATGGTAAAGGTAACTCACAACTGTGAGGTCTGTAGAAAGTTTTTCCATTGCTGGTTTGAGATTTTCCACAACTTTCAACCCATCCTGAAAGAAACTGGACATAAAGCAAGTGTGAGACTGCCGATTCGTTTCAATCAGCTGAAGAAGTACTACCAAAGAACTGAGCTGTTCTGATCTTTAGAATCCATATGCCACGTACTTGCATTGGGCATGAAAATATTTGATAAGATTTTGCACCAGGTCAACCCCCTTCTTGGTTTTGATTTCGTTCACCTTGAGGAGATACTGAAAGACAAAACAGGTCTCAGAAGAGTAGCAGCCACGAGACACGAAAGCATTCTGGATATCACCATGCTTTTACACAAACTTCCTCTAACCACAGATCAGCCAAGACATGTGTAGAGTCCAGATTTTTCTCTATTAGTTTAAAGTGGGAGATGTGATAGTGTGGCTAACGTACACTAGAAGTCTATTGCTACTACAGTTCTTCAAATCCAATGGCACAGCCTTGTCGATATGGTTTATGACTCATTATGACATACTGAAATTAAGCCCAACAATGTGTGTTTTCACAAACTGCCCCGGATTTATGAGAGAAATACGATCCATGTCCTCCTTACAACTGCTTTGGGAAATAACATTGTTGTCTGTAATTGTCTCCTGATGCAGTATACATTTTTTTAGTTTAGAGTTTACATACTGTGTCCTAAACCCCATCAGATGGGGTGTGTAAATGGAATAGACTTGGATAACTTCTGGTGTTTTTTTGAAAGCTGGATCCAGCACAACTACAATTACAACTAAACAAGTGCTTACAAGCAGAGCACATTTTTGTGTTTCCACATTCATTTTAACTCAGGAACAGCTGGGCAACAAACCAGAATCAGCTGTGTTCAGGAACAGCACGAAAAAAACACAAAAATGGGTAGTCCAGGACTGGTTTGGGAAATGCTGACTTAGATGATTGACTATATTTGTGGAAACGGTGGAAAATGTAAATGAGGTGTATTCGTCAACTTGTTGCTTTAAGTTAGGAGCATAAAATTTTCATTTTAATATATTTTAGATGTTTTGTCTTGATGAAATTACAGCTAAATAGGTATGGATAATGCAATTGCTACAGTGCTATACATACAGAGTAAAATCTACAACATATGAATCTGTCAACTACAACCGACACCAAGTGTATATCAGTTGAATGCAGTTACAACAACAAAAATATGTTTCCATTATCTTCCTAATTTTAACAACTTACTATGAGCAGCAATTCCTGAACACATGGGGGGACTTTAGCATCCCAACCGCTGATTAAAAATCCCTTACCTCACACATCTGGAGCTGAAAGGCACGTCTCTCTTTTTCCATCTCCTCTGCGATCTCTCCTCCACTGATTTCAGTCCTGATCATACCATGCTGCTTTGCGTGCTCACGCTTTTCCTTCTCAATTTTACTCCTAGTCAAGAAGTAGAAAGCAAATATGGCATTCGATTTAGTCTTTAAATAACTACATGCTGTCTTTGTCTAATCATCTTACATTCACATGATAGACTTGAGCTAACACAGATTTGCTGTTGTGTTTCACCACCAGAGCTTTATGCTGTGACTCAGACATTCCAGTGAGCTCCCATAACAAAGTTTCTTTGCCATTACCGCTGTTTGTGCAAGGCAAGGCTCCACAGCATGATAAGCAATGGAGCTATAAGGCCAGCCCTCTCAATCAAAGGTCTGAAATGAGATTGGTTCTGCACTATATGAATGAACTATGTCCCATCTGAACATGAAGTCAATATGACAGAACTCACCAGGCTTAGCAGTGGGCATGCCATTCTATGTAAACAAATAAGTGGGAGAAAATGCAAATTTACATAATTTTCTAGTCAAAGTTCCAGGTTTGCTTATTTTGTTTTGCACTGGAGCAAAAAAGATTATGTATCTGATATATAACATCAGCGCCTCACACTGTGACAAATGGTTAGGTAATCTCAATTAGACTTTGTTGTGTAGGTTCTGATACTATATGATTTATAAAAAATGTATTGCACAGTGAAAACCAGTAGTAGTCATACAGGGGGGTCTGAAGTGAAACATTTCACTACAGAGAAACCTACAGGTTATTTATAGTGGGGGACCAGAGCTTGCAATGTTGTAAAATAAGTATAAATATCCAAAATGGCCAGTGAACCTACATGTGCCATCCTATTTTTATCCAAAATGCTAATTATGTTATTATAGTGACAAGTCAGGGAGAAGCTTTCTGTAATATTTTCTATTTTTATGCCCTTCATGTCTAAAGGAAAAGTGAAGATGTTGTTAATGTTCTGCAGTTATAAACACAATGAGAACTAAATTAGCAATGAATATGTCTCAGCTGAGCCACGTGAGCTAAGGGGAAAACTGTGTAAATAAAGAACTATTCCTTTATCACACAGTTGCCATTATTTTGTTTTTGTTCTGCTGACCTCTTACATTCCAACTCTTACTTAAATTACTTGTTGTGTTCTCTGCTTCCACCCCACAAAACCTGGTAGTCTAGTTTATCAAACACCAAGATAAAACATCAACCGTCCCAAAATAAAACCGTCTTAACAACAGAAACATGAGGAAGGTTGGGAAATATTTTTATTAATGGAGCCTACACTTTGGTTTCATAGTCCTTCCAGGCTTTATCGAAAGGTTTCTTTAGATCCTGTGGACACAAATGAAAGATCACTGAAGAATGAAGAGCTTTTACTTTAACATAGATTTTATTTTAAATAATTCATCAGCTTTTATTGTCATTCCTAAACACCTGTTTTTAAATGTGTGTTTACATTTGTCTTGTTTATATCATAGTAATAATAATAATTATAATAATTGTTTGAATATAGAGCTCCTACCCCTTTCACTCCTTTCAGGTCTCCTTTCAGTAGACTGTCTAAAGGAAAAGTGATGATGTTGTTCATGTTCTGCAGCTGTAAACACAATGAGATGGGCAGGTTAAGAGTAGGATGAATGCAAATGGTAATAGAAAAGTCCCTGTCTCTAAAAGCTCCTCTGTGTGTGTGTGTGTGTGTGTGTGTGTGTGTGTGTGTGTGTGTGTGTGTGTGTGTGTGGGTGTGTGTGTGTGTGTGT
>JBBMFX010043512.1:0-11479 GCA_037832545.1 Rhabdalestes septentrionalis
TTGTTTGTTTGTGTGTGTGTTCGGGGCCGTGAGGTACACATAACCAGTGATGGATGATGATTGGTGTGTCTGTACACGTGGTGTAACAGGGAATGCGATGATTGGCTTAGATTGAGTATATTTTCATGGTTAGACAATCACAAGCAGAGTAGTGCGGGTGTTCACACACACACACACACACACACACATGGTCAGTCAAAGGCAGCTTCTGCAAACTGGAAGTGTAAACGCTACTTTTCCCTCGCTGAGGTGAAAGGCAAAAAAATGTTTATGTCACATGCAACTTCTGCCCAGGAGAAAAGCGTCTCTCTGGGTCGGTGATGAGTGTACAATGTTTTATATTTATATTATAGTTATATTAAATTAGATTTTTTTAAAATAACGCAATATTTACTTTGCCTGGTAATTAGTTACTTTTATAACGATGTAACTCAGTTACTAACTCAATTACTACTTGTGAGAGGTAACTAGTAACTATAACTAATTACTTTTTTAAAGGTACCTGCCCAACACTGGTGCTTACTACAATCAGTAGTTTAAAAACTCCCCTGTCACCAATGCCATCAGTAGGTTTTGCAACATGAAGATTGCAAAGATCTTAAAGGATATTTCTTTTGTGAAATCTTGGTAATGAGACAACGTCTTATAAGCCATCAGTTTGGACTATACCAGCTGATATTGATATGCATTAAATGGCAAGTTTCCTTTCTAATTACTGATAGATTTCAGCTGGTGTCATGACTTGCCATATATTATTTTTGCACCCTTCTATATTCATGTGTTAAATACTTTCTCCCCCTTATTCCATTTTATTACACATAACTTAATTTATGGACATCTATGCTTTAAATTCTTTGCATATGTAGATTGGTTGGGTTGCTAACATTATCTGGTAAGAATTTCATGTTGATAGCACCGTTAGAAATATATTAACTTGGTAACATGTTAAATATTGTTTTACCCACTGTAGGGCTCTGTGAAACCTTTCCATTGACACTTCGTTTGCCATAATAGCCCCCAGCGAGTTATTAGACGAAAACTATTCATCTCACCCAGGTGTCCCATTACTTTTGTCAGATTTGAATGGTTTTCATCTAATAAATCCGGACCAGAGTGGGCTATTAGATTTAAAATAATTTAAGGCAAATCCTCAATGTTGGTGCAGGGACATCACAGCACTGCTTGTCCAGCCTCCTTCTAAGTAACAGTCATTTCTGATCACAGGGCGTGGCCAATTACCTTGTCTTCTAAACATTTAGAGCTCAACATTACATTTTTATTTAACGTTTAGATTTAATGTTTAGATATAAATGTAACATTTAAATTTAACATTAAACACTCACGCAGAAACAAAATGTACGAAGATGTAACTGTTTTTTTAAAACATTTATTTGTAAATGTGTGGAAACTGCTCTAAATGATGAAAAAATTACACAAAAATTTGTGAAGCTCTTTGTACAACTCCATAGATACAACCAAGACTGGACACATCTGGACTACATAATAGGATAGTTGTATTCCCATAATCCCAGTTGTCCGAAATAGTTGAAATCCTCTGACAACAAAACACAGGAATGTAGTGAATGTTGACTGGATAAATTAAGGATTGAATAGCCATGGTGAAAGGAGGATCATGCTGTAGTGCGGAAAAGCTGCCAAGCTCCTGCTGCAGTGGAAAAATGATGGTGAAACTGGACATGCCGTTCCCAAAGTTAAGTGGGATAGGGCTGTTTCAGCACGGATTCACTTGAGAATCTTGTACTGCCAGCTAATGTTCAGCATTAGCTTCTTTGCATGGAAACACAAAATAAGGCTTTATTCAGGCAAGCATTTTCTTTGGCATATTTTAGCAGAAAAATAAATTTCACTCTTTTCCATTCAGATTTACTCTATCTAATCCCAGCATTTATGGGGCAAACTGTGGTGAATATAACTTTAAAATGGCATCAGTGTTGAAGCCAAAATAATAATATTTTGATTTCTGCTTGTAAAAAAAAGTGCAAAAAATAGGCCCACGCAAATGTGTGAGAGTAAGAGATGGAGAGAGAGGGACAAACTTTTTTTGTGATTGTAAAAACATTTTTTCCAATATTTCCAATTATATACTTCCGGCGCCTTCAAGGACAGCAGCCGGTCTGACATGCTCTCTGCACTTTAAGCTAATTTCCTCTTTCTTTCTGTTTTCCTCTTATTTATTTTTGCATATCTCCTTAGTTAAGTTTTTCAGTTTATACTTCTTGCACAGTCAAGAAATTATTTATCAATTTGGAAACACAATTTAAAAAAAAAACTAGACCGCTCTACTAGGACTGCAACGCCACGCTGCCCGCTTGTCTACTGCCAGGACCAGCTGTTGGCGCTCCAGCAGCTCAGCCGTACTGGTAATCAGCACGAAATCCCCAGAGAGATCAAGAGGAACTACCATGGCTGCAGAGCCTGAAAAGCGCAATGACTGAGGAAGAAAAAAATTCTTCCTGCTCTCCCATTAGTAGTGACTGGTCACATTTGATCTCTGGTGAAAAGGATGGACGAGCTTGCGGTGCTAGCAAGGACTGTGAAACTTTTCCATGAATTCAGTGTCATGTGTTTCACTGAGACATGGCTGTATGAAAACATCCCGGATGCTGAGGTGGATCTAGGTGGATTTGTGTGTGTGAGAGCAGACAGGGACCCCAGCAGGTGACGATGGCTGTGTGTATCAAACACAGTCAGCTCTTCCCACCTTCTCCACCCCCCCCCCCTCCTGCTTGTCTATCTTTATCCCTCTCAGCAGATGACATCAGAAGAGAACTGTGCAGACTCTATCCCAATAAAGCTGCTGGCCCTGATGGTGTTAGTTCAAGGGTTCTGAGGTGCTGTGCTGTCCAGCTGTCTGGAGTCCTACATATCATCTTCAACATGAGTCTGAGACTGCAGAGGGTTCCTGTCCCCAAAAAGATCAACCCGTCAACATCCAGTGACTACAGGCCAGTGGCTCTGACTTCACATGTCATGAAGAAACTTGAAAAAACGTATCCTGAAACATCTGGGTCTGCTAATGGAGCTTGGCTATAGTTTGCTTACTGACCCCGTATCGGCATGGAGGACGCCATCATCTACCTGCTGGACCAGGCTTATTTACTTCTGGACATTATTGGAACACTGTGAGGGTCATGTTTTTGACTTCTCAGGTGCTTTTACCATGATCAGGCCATCACTGCTGGGGAATAAGTACATGGAAATGCAGGTGGACACCCCACTGGTAGCGGACTATTTAACAAATCGACCACGGCATGACCAGCTGAAGAGCTGCTGCTCGGATAGCACACTCAGCAGCATGGGGGCACCGCAGGGGACTGTCCTATCACCCTTCCTCTTCACCCTCTACATGTCAGACTTCAGGTACAGGCAGGGGTGCCGCCAGGGGGGGAAAGGTTAGAACGATTCTAGGGGCGCAGCACCGACATGGGGCCCAGTTAGGGACTAGTAATATTATCTTAATGGGGGTGGGCAAAAATCGAATCTTTCATGGGGCCCAAGATTTCTGGCGGTGCACCTGGGTACAGGTCTCAGTCATGTCACCTCCAGGAATTGATGACTCTACCATTGTGGCCTGTATCAGGGACGGACATGATGATGTATACAGGAGAGTGGTGTGAGCTGAACCACCTAAGGTTAAACATCAATAAGACAAAGGAACTGGTTTTGGACTCTAGGAAGGAGGCTCCTCCTACCACCCCTTTCACCCTCAGAGAAATGGACGTGGAGATAGTTGAGGACTACAAGTAACTGGGGGTACACATTGACAGCAATCTGGACTGGTCCAAGAACACAAACACTGTCTTCAAGAAAGGGCAAAGCCAGCTTTTCCTACTGTGGAGGCTCAGGTCTTTCAACATGTGTAGGAAAATGCTGACTGTGCCCCATCACTCTGTGATAAAGAGTGCTGTGTTCTTTGCAGTCATGTGCTGGGACAGTGGGGTGAAAACAGCTGATGCCAACCGGCTAAACAATCTGATAAAAAAGGCTGGTTCGGTCCTGGGTGTCAGAAAGGAGACCCTGACGGAGGTGTCTGAGAGGAGAATGCTGAAAAAACTCCTCAGTATCATGGACAACCCCTCTCACCCCATGCACAACTCCATCACGGGCCATCAAAGCACACACAGCAAAAGACTCATTGCCTCTAAATGCTGAACTATACGCCACAGGAAATTTTTAATATGTGTACAAATCTTCCTAATTCTGTAGGTGATCTCAGGATTAATATTAACGTCAATTGATTCTCATTCAGATTGGGCAATATCACTATTTCACTTTCTTAACTACTTGCACTAATAGTGTTATTTTATTATAGATGCCACAGTTATATTGTTCCTTTGTTAATTTATCTGATATTATATTTGTGAAAGTGTATATATATGTGTATATTTCTGAAAGTTCCCTCACAGACAGTTAGAAAGTCAAAGTTTGAAGCACTAGAATGTAACTGCAGCACCTCAGCAACCATTAGTAACCACCAAACAACCACAGTTACCATAGCAATCACACTTCACATTTTCTCGCTGAAATGCACTTTCTAGTATTTATTATTTTTCATTCTTAAAAAAGAGAGAGAGCAAATGGTTAATTAAGGCATCTGCGAATAATCTGTAGTGGACCATCCTCATTAGGGATGACTGAGCAAATAATGTATTTTAATAACAGTCATATAAAGTAGCTTCAGAGTTTCTCCTCAGATCATTTGAAATTTAAGCATAGGGAAACACTAGAGCTCAGATGCTCCAACCCTTGCTGGAACTATATGTCGGGAATTCCAGCCTGTAGGTGCTTCTGTTGCACTGTGTACCACTAGAAAACAGGAGAGACAGAGACATCTTTTAATGGTGGGTGACCCCTAGAGGGCACCCCAAGTTCTTGTGTTGTCTTTTTGGTTCCCTGATTACACCAATTTAGTGTCAGCTGTCGGTGTGATCAACGGAATTTAGGATTTGTGTTTCAAGTGTATTTAAGTTGAGTTTGGACCGACGGGAGTGTTCGGTGCACCCACCCGCAACTCTCCTGATTCATGCTTTGTGAGTTTTTGCTCTTTGTTTTTGTTTTGGGCCCTCAAGCCTGTTTGTTTTTGAAAAGAAAATGAATGCCTTTCCTGGGGGGAAAGGCGCGTACCGTAACACATCTAACTGAGAGATCTTTTAAACCTGGACACATGAGGGACACAAGAAACAATTAAAACTAAAACACAATAATGAAACACGTAACTAAATAAAAGCGATTACATTATTTTTTTGTCTGTGTAAAATGTGGATGTCACTATTGTTTTACACATTATTGGTCGCATTTGATTAAAAATTCCCAACAAAAAAGGAAATTCCCCAAAAAATAAAATGTAAAAATAATAAAATAATTCATTATACCCACACAACATTCTCACATTCTTTTGTAACAATAAGATAATAATATTAAGTGCATAGTGTGTACATGTGTGAGCTGTTTCATCCCATCAGCAAACTGAATCATGTGTGAAGCTGCTGGAATAAGCCACATATGGAGGTGTTTCTTCTTTTTTACACAGCTCATTCTGCAATAGTTCTTAAAATTGCAACTCCAGAAAAGAGCATCCAAACCTTCTCCAAGAGTCTCCAGAAGCCACGCTATGTATCTCTCACATACAAGCTCAGACTCTTTCCTGCGCCAGCAAAAGCCAGCTTGGTCAGCCAGGGATCAGTCAACCATGGCTTCAGCCTTTGGTTGCCAACTGATCCACAATGCACCAGACCCTCACGGCTATTGCAGGTGGTCGACCCATGTGAGGCTTTTTCCGTGTTGCTCATTCAGGCTAAACGTAGCCGAGCCCACAGACAAATGCACCGGGGCTCCCCCAGGCCTGGCTCTTGGGAGAGGGCCCAGTATTACTTTGCTGAGCAAAAGTAGCGAGAACCTTGTTTCTTCTTTCATCATAAGGCTCTTTGCCTGCCCTCTCACCTAGAACCTCTATTGCATCAGGAGACCCCACCAACATTGAAATATAACATTTTTTAAAGCATTTTAATGCTAAATTATGAAGAAAAATACAGTTCACTAATTTTGTAACAGAAATATGAACTTAATTCACCTACATTTCCATTTAAAATATTACTATATACATTTTTTTGTACAGTAGAGAGAACACAAAGCAACTGTATACGAATACGCATCTTGGGTTGGTAAAATAATCCTGTGCTCAGAGTTGGAATTTTGAAAGTAACCAATCCAAAGGGCATTATAATTTTTTTTTTGTTGCTGCTAATTGGCTGCTGCCCTGTGACATTATCTCTGACAGATGCAGTCCAGCATTCCCACATCATAACAGTTTCCCACATGTAGCTATCTCCAGGGTAATGTTTAAGTTGAATTTAAAGTGAAATTGAAGTGTTTTGGGGGCGTATTTAGAATATAGACTATAAAAATTAGCATTTAAATACATTTTTTACAGTGTCACCAATGTGTGGTTTTTCCCAATTCACGAGTACTCCTGAAATAAAATCCCTGCTTATTTTGTAGGCCAACTGTAAAGTACTTCATAGCCTTTTAAATACATTTGCTCCTTCAAATATCTGGAAATTTGCTTTTAACCAGTCTGCTCTGTGGTATAGGCCTGAGCTTTGCCAACATAAGACTGCTTAGAGTGTCTTTACACAAAAACTGGTACTGCAATTCATAATAAAATGTGTAATGAACATATGTTATACTACAAGGATACTCTCTCCATAGATAAATCAGCTTTTTATGCTAACTTAACCAGGTCTGGGGAGGGAAACATAAATGTTTTATTTTTCACATTAAACAATATTTTTTAGCTTTCTACTTTCCCCCTTCTACTTCGTCATCCTTATTTGTCACCTTACTAGTTTTTACCTTCTGCAGAATCTGACATTCCTGCTTTTATTCAAAGTACATTCATGGACATCTACGGTTTCTTGCGTGTTTGGATTCGATGGGTTGTTACCAACATCTGGTGAAAATTTCAGGGTCATAGCACCATAAGCCCATCAGTCAAACTCACCAGAGCTTTGAGCTGGGTATACCTTGTCATGTCCCCCCTCTGTCTATGTCACCATATGTCCCAGCATGTGAGTTATGATGTGCATTCCTCTGCAACACACCTGCCTCCTGTCATAGGCCTCATGTTCTCCCCAGTGGTTTCCCTTGTGTTTCCCCATGTTTATATTTTCTGTTAAAGGCCCAGCCAATCCAGAAGTTGGCTTGTGGTTACCGGAACACATTCCCTCGGTCCCTGTTTATGTCACATGGTGCTCTGTTACGCAGGCTAGACGAGAACTGCGGCCCATTCTGTGAGAAAAGATGAAGCTAAACTAAAGCAGACCAGTGGAGGCTTATTCAAATTAAAGTCAGTTTGAGTTCTGTTTATTTCTGCATTTGTTTCCTCCTTCCCTGACCCCCTACTGTCATTTATGTTAATAATCTAGTTCATATTTTGTTAATTGCTATTTGATGCTCTTTGCAGAAGAGAGTGGAGTCTCCTTACTGCAGCTGTTTGGAAGTGCACCAATCAAACAGATCACACGTGTAGACGGCCCCAATGGGCAACCTGCCTACCTTTTTGGGGATGAATCCATTTTGGGACAGCCAGCAAGAGCCCATCTTCCCAACCCTTTCTACAGGGACTTCTCCCTGGTTTTCCAGCTCAAGCCCACATCTAAAGATGCAGGGGTCATTTTTGCCATCACCGACTCTGACCAGAAGCTCATGTACATGGGTGTGAAGTTGTCAGCTGTTGAGGGGGGCACCAGGAAGGTTCAGTTCTACTACACTGAACCAGGTGCAGACAAATCAGTAGACGTGGCCAGCTTCAATGTGTCCTACATCCCTAATGCCTGGAGCCGCTTCTCCTTAGCAGTAAACCTCAACCAGATTTCCTTCTATGAGGACTGTGATTCAGTACCGACGGTGGTGACTTTTGAGCGTTCCCCAGATGACATGGAGTTGGACACAGGTGCAGGGATCTTTGTAGGTCATGGTGGAGCTGCTGACCCAGACAAGTACAAGGTTTGTTCTACAAACATTCATATCACTACTAACTTCTTTCTTTGACCACATTCATTCTTAAAGCCTCTGTGTAATTTCTTTTAGGCTTATCTCCTAATTTTATTTTGGAAAATTTTGTTAATGATTTGAAATGTTTTAGAATGTATTAATGCCGCATACATTCCATCAGTGGTAATGTTTTCTCCAGGAGCATATCGATAATTTAGCAGTCAGAAACTAGAATGGCAATTTAGTTTACTACCAATCCCTGAGTGAATATTTCAGCAATGAATTCAGCAAGCCCTGCAACGTGCTGGCGACTGTCCAGGGTGTATTCTGCCTTCGCCCGTAGCAGCTGGGATAGGCTCCAGCCCAAACCCCACCAGCGTCCCCAATGTAGTTAAAGATGTTATTCACTACTTATCAAAACCCCTAAAAAGGCGACTATGCCACTCAGTGGTTTGGTTTAATAATTAGCACAGGTTCGTTTCTGGGCTGAGCAACCAACACACCACAACCAAAAAATAATTTTGATATAGTTTTATGAAAATTTAAAACAAGGTCGGACAATTGGTTACCAAAAAGAAAAGAACCAAAACAAGAAAAATAAGAAAACAAATAACACCCAGCAAGCTAAAATGTTAAGAACAACAAGCAGATTCAGCTCAAAACAAACATCGTAGCATGGACAGAGGAGCACATGTAAAATTTATATGCGGGTATTAAAGAACACAATGCAGCAGGAACAGTACCTTAAACCAGGGGTCCCCAAATCGGTCTAGACAGGGCCACTGTGGGTGCAGGTTTTTGTTCAAACCAAAAAGAAGTCACACTTGAGTAACTGAAAATCAAGACCAACTGATTGCCCATCCCACAATAAATCTCCACCTGGTCACACTTACACCTCCGGGATTGGGGTTTCCAGTCAGGATCCTGGCTTTGTGTTTGACTTTTGCATTTTCTCTCTGCGAAGGTTTCCTCTGGCGTCCATAATTTCTCCCACAGTCCAAAGACATGCGTTTCAGGTGAATTGGAGATCCTAAATTGAGTGTGTGAGCGAATGGAGTGTGTGTGTGTGCACCCTGTGTGCACCCTGCGGTATGAGTGTGTACCCAGAGTCCTTGTGTCACGCTGGCTGGCCCCGGGAGAGGCTGCGTATACCCGCAATCCCATAAGGATAAAGTGGCTATAGAAAATGAATAAATAATTTCAATTGCTTGACTAACCCTATGAAAAATTTTATGTGAATGTTCCCTAGGGCATGATCTCGGAACTGAAGGTGGTGGGAAACCCTAGAGCAGCAGAGCGCCACTGTGATGAATCTGAAGATGAAGATGAAGATTATGTATAATTACAAGTTTCCACTTCCTACATATACTGAATGGCTTTTATTTTGAATTCAAATGCTGGTTTTCTTTGCCTTTAAATTAAAAAAAATCAGCATGCCAAAGCTTTATATCTGCCTTTGATTCAAATGTAAAACCCTGTATTCTTGGTTGTCTTTCTTTCTTTGTCTCTAGACTTCAGGTGACTATGGGAGTGGTTTGAAGCCAGAGCTTGAACAAAATACAGTAAGTAATTCTCAAAACAAACGTATCTTTTATTTTTGATTTTTTTACATGATGCAAGTCAAATATGTACTGTAGAGGTCGACTATAGGCAGAAGATACATTTAGTAATGTATTTGTTTTAGCTGGCCACTGTGCTTCAGCCACCGCCTCTGCCTGTTTCCACATCTAGCAAAATCCATTTGGACACCAATGATAAATTGAAAATCACAGGTAAGATTTCTTACACTACAGTCTGCCTACTCTGTTTTCAAACTTTATTTGTTTTTGTTTGTTTATTGTGAGCTTGAAATTCATTTCTGAAATACTGTCAAGCTCTATAGCTCAAGTCATAAAATTCAATGCTGAAATCGTTGCTTTTGGCAGCGCTATCTAAAAGAGGTCATTCGTTGCCCTCTCCTGGACATTGTCTGATTGTGTAACTCTGTTACTTCAAAATTGTACATAATTCAGCTATTACAATGATATTTTACAAAACATTCTTGCCAAAATCTATTAACTGCTAGACTTTCATATGAAATTTCATTTTGGTGACAAGGATGTCCAGATTTCTTTGGTGTCCAAACCTGAGCTGTTTCCGAAAAGTGCACTCGTTCACTATGTAGGGCACTATGAAGTGAATCAACAATTTTGTATAATTCTGTGAAATTCCAACCATCAATTTCACGCACTAGTTAGCAGTGTTGGGAGTAATGTGTTACAAAAGTAACTAACTACTGTACTGCGTTGCTTTCTGCATATAACTACTGTACAGCGTTGCTTTTTTCATATAAATTCACCAAAATCCCCACAAGATCAGCAGAAGAGATACTTCTGTGCAAAACGTTTCACTTCTTGTAATCAGACAGAGAGAAGAATAGGGGGACGTTCTCTTTTTCCCGGATATGTCCTGTTTCTGAGACCTGTGTCCCACATCCGGCTGGAATTTTAGAATCCATTTTGAGCCGCCTGAAACTTCCTCACATTACGGGCATCTCTCAGAACCTAAAAGTCCAGAAAGTGTGCAACCCTTTGTATCGGCAAAGTATTTGACACAATATGTTTGTAAATGCTAAATAGAATACACTGTTCATAGCATTGACTGCATGATGGGGAAATACTCCCCTCCCCTGAAAACTATGAGACCTAGCTTGTCAAGATATTTTTATATATAGTGCCTTTTTAAGGTCAGCCTTAGCATATAGTGGTACCAAGTCAGTTATTGGAAAAATAACAGTATAAATATAGATTTATCTTACATATACATTATAATTCATTTGATGGTGATTGCATAACGTAATATGTTATGGGTTTTCTGTTTACTTCAGCTTCCAAAGGAATGAAAGGTGATAAAGAAGAAAAGGGGGACCAAGCAGACAAGGGCCCAGCAGGGCCAAAGCGTCAAACTGGGCCCAAAGATAGATCAATTTCATCTAATGATGGAATCTGTGGATTCAAGGTATATGGGGATATTTTTTGGTTATGGATATTCCACAAATTATATATTAATTTATGATACAAAAAACAAATAAATTTGGACTGTATGGTTTACAGCATTAAAAGTGACAGAATAGAGTAGACTTTGACTAGCACTACCATGCGCTTGTGATAGGATACTGAATCAAATGTTAGTTTTTTTTTCTTTCATTTTGCTCATATGAGATTAGGCAAAAAAACTAATGTCTGTTAGCACTTTGGATTTAACATTGTTTGATTATATATCTCCTGTATCCTCAGGGGGACAAAGGAGAAAAAGGAATGAAGGTAAATCATACAAAAACATGTATACATGCTTAAAAGGCTAAACCCATGGTTCTATTTAGTAATACAGAAACGCCTGCTTATACGAGGTTCAGCAATCACATATATTTGCTGAGAACCAAACCAATAATTGTTTGTGGAAACCCCCGCACCAACAAATATATATA
>JBBMFX010043567.1:0-11477 GCA_037832545.1 Rhabdalestes septentrionalis
ATAACTCATTTTCGCCCAAAATTGATGTTACGGTCTTTTGCCTTTGCACGGCAGTGTACTGCCAGAGTTTTGTTTTAGCCGTAATGCGCAGTAAGGGAGCGGGTCATGGAGGCGGAACAGACCTCCCATCCCCAACCCCCCGGAACAGAACACCCCCCCACTCACCCCCCTCACGGTAATAAGGTATACTGAGGTAAAATAGGGAGGAGGTATGACGGTATCAAAATTTGAGTACCGCCCAAGCCTAGGTGGCAGTAAACCTTGCTTGTTAGTTTGGCCGCTCTCTAGCCCTGGAAGAGGGTAGAGCGATACTGCTCCATATCCAGTAGAAGGATGGAGCGATGCTTGTGTCATGTTTGTCTGTCAGATGTCGTGATCCTGTGCCTGCTCGGAATGAGATTCAGGTTGCAGAAATCTGGCTTGTCCGTTGGTCCGCTCAATAGCCCTGTAGAAGGGTAGAGCGATGCCACTCTATTCCTATAGAGGATAGAGCGATGTTTATGTACAGTCTGTGTTTCAGACTTTCAGATCCTGCACGTGCTCCGTGCGAGATTCAGGTTGCAGAAACCCTGCTCGTTTGTGGGTCCGCTCTACAGACCTGTAGAGGGAAAGAGCGATGCCGCACCCTCAGCCTGAAAGGAGGTAGAGTGATGTTTGATTAAAATCTGTCCAGCAGAGGTTTAGACTCCGCGCCTGCTCAAATGTGATTTCCAGGTTGCAGTAACCTTGCTGACTGGCTGGTGCGCTCGTTAGACCTGTATGAAGGTCGAGCGTAGGCTGTGACGATTATGTTCATCTAGGGATTTGCGGTGTACCGGTACTGTGAAAATACTGGTATTTATTTATTTTTTCAAACGGTACAATATCAACAGTTTGCTTAGTTCGGTATTTCATCCACTCTGCGCAAACTGTTGCGCAAACTGGCTCAAAACCGCAGACAAAGGCGCTGGATCACACAGATAAAGTGCGCTCTACACATCCGAAATTAATAAATAATTAGAGTGGTAGAATTGAAAAATGGCACAGGCCTGTAGCCTAGTGCAAGAGAGGGGGGTCTTTTTTTTAAGTGGACCTATTTTATTTTCATACGTATTTTGTATTTCATTATGAAGTTTATACACTGCATTTTGGTGACTTTTTTTTACAACAATTAAACCTGGATATCTTAATATGTCTGCTCGTATCATAATGTGCACACTTTTAATGCAAAATAATATTTACGTTTTGTTGTCAAATTGCTTATCAAATTTATGTATGCTGTTTTCTCACAAACACACACACACACACACACACACACACACACACACACACACACACAAACATATGAATGGAACACTGGAACACACGTTACAGCTTAAAGTTCAGCCCTCAAAAAATGAACAAAGAAGGTTGTGCATCTTTAACTGAGAAGCTATTACAAAAACACCGCCCACTGTGCTATAGCATAAAACGAAGAAAACTAGCACTTTCCTCATGGTCCCTTACTGAAAGCTCTGCTGAGAGCGAGCTCTCCCGCCTTAATGAACATTGAGACGGCTTGTGCGGGGCAGTGCTCATTATATAGATCGAAAATATGAAAGACTGTGAAAGATGATCAGTGTTGTCCTTTTGGTGGTCACACCGTTTAGAATTTTTTAGAGCAAGTCGTTTTGAAGTTATTGGCGTTTATCGCCGACTGTGTCATGAATATCGAAAACAAAAACAAATTTACTCTGCTAAAAAAACACTAACTGTTAGCTAACGTTAGGTATAAGATCTTGAGGTAAAACAGCTTTACTCTGTTTGGCCTTTTTGAACATATGTTGGATACTCTGTGATAATGACGCTGCTGCATGCTTTCTCTTCTGTCTCTCGTGCTCTTTTCGCCCCATATTGATGCTGCTTAAAAAAACGCCAGTTGCTGCGCAGTGGGTTGTTTTATGTCATGTGCCATCGAGGAGAATCACAGAAGTGGTTATTGGGGCTTCAGTTTTGTTTAGATTTTATTAGGGATTCCAATTATTATGCATCATTATTTAAAATAATGCTCCAGTCTGCAAGCACTGCTATAAATCATGTGCTGCCAAGGGAGGCAACACACCAAATATTAGCTAACATTTGTCACTTGCCCATCCTGATTTGTTCAAGAAGTTAAGAGAACAATAGATGAGTTTCAACTGATTTAATTTAAATAATTAAAAAAAAGAAATCAGTATTATTATTTTAAAAATCTGCAGCTATCAAAGCAGCTTAGCTAGCAAAAAAATTGACTGCAAAGGTTTGTAGATATGAACCCATTTTATTCAGTCCCAAAATCACAATCCAACCTGGATCCTCTACTCTATTGGGTTTTTTTTGTTGTTGTTGCATTCTGCTTGCATTCACATTTTCTTTGTGATAAAGTCTGAAAATATATTAAGAGATTACTTTATTTTAATTAGATCTCTTCAGTTTTGTTTCTTCTAAAATCACATTTGTAGTTTTTATAATTTTTTTGTAACCATTTCTTTGCACAGTTGTCCATAGAGTTTCAAGCACTGTTTTCAGTTCACCTATATTTGCCTGTTTCCTATATTTTTTTACCTATGGTATCGATTTAGTATCGATACCAAGTTATTATATGCTAGAATCGTACCGAAGTCAAAATTGTGGTATCGAGCCATCCCTATGTTCATCAGAGGTCCCTCTCCTGTGCCAGCTTGTGTGAGATTCTGACTACAGGGAGGTAGTCGTTCTGACTGGATACCTTCCAGCCTCTATGTCTCGTGTTATCTGTTCCTGTCTCAGCACCATGGCCCCGTACCTTGGAACCCTGCACAGCCCTGGCGGTTCTGTCTCCCTGAACCCCTCTCCGCCTCAGAGGACGTGTCTGTTTGTCTACCCTCGGTGTTCTAGTGAGGGTTCAGAGAGGTTCCAATAATGGGACGGTTCCTCAACAGGTCTCTATCCCGTACCAGCTCTGTGAGAGGTGCCGGCGACCCTGTACGACTGTCTGGCCTGACCTGTCTCGGCCAAGGGGTTCAGCCTGTCTGTCTGTCTGTCCCCAAAATGTCTCAGGTCAGAATTCAGGAAGGCTCAGATAATGTCTTGTTTGTTTATTATTTGTCCCCCTTTCTGTTACCAGTTCACAAGGAGATCCTGGTTTCCGCAAACTGGTCAGTGTGTCTGTCCTTCCCTCTCTAAGCCTCGAATGGAGTCAGAGAGATGTCAAAGAGGAGCGATCTGACACTGGTATCGTATCTCGCCACCTCTGCTTGAGAGCAGCTCCCGGTGGCCTGGTTCTAGATTCTAGGTTTTTCTGGTGTGTTTGGTTAAAGCCCTGTATCTCCCTTCAGTCTGCAGACCTGTGTTCCTCACCCCTTTTAAAGGAGACCCTTCTCTTTGGTTCTCCCCTTGGCTCAACGTGAAAGGCCGACGCCGTTTTGTTATGTTGTTCGTTTGAGGAGCACAGGTTCTGTGTGTGTGAAAGCGATCCATGATACAGACTTTTGTTAAATTTAGCTTTTTCCCTAACTGTGGCGTTTGCCCCTTTCCCTTCCCCAAACTCCTTGCGGAGTGATCCGTAACACAAATAGGCTAATTAATCAAATGCTTGATCACGGCCCGACCTGACCCGCGGGCCGGGCCGGGCTCAGGCCGTGTCGGGTTCGGGCAGAGAATCTAAACTCTTGTGCGGAGGCTCCTTAACATCTTGTACTCTACTCACTCCACCCTACATTCTGAAGTTATACTATCTCTTGATATCGAAAAGGTTTTTGACAGGGTGGAATGGACCTATCTGTTTTTAACCTTTTGGCTTTGGTCCATTCTTCATTACATGGGTTAAGACTCTCTATTCTTCCCCAAAAGCCTCAGTTCATACAAATTTAAATTACATAGAGGCACAAGACAAGGCTGTTGTTTATCTCCCTTTTTGTTTAATTTAGCCATTGAACCTTTATCCATAGCAAAGACAATCATAAGACAATCATCAAACTTTACAGGAATTACTAGGAATTTTAAGTTGCATAAAATATCACTATATGCTAATGATGTATTTCTGTACTTATCCGACCCAATACATTCAATTCCACATTTGATACAGATTCTAAAGCAATTTTCTAAAAGTCTACTATTTCCTATAAATAATCTAGCGACTGAAATAGATTATAATATTTTTTCATTTAAAGTTGGAACATAGGTCATTCTCCTACTTGGGCATCAACTTTACACAATCATATAACGACCTCTTTGATTATAACTTCAAGGTATTATTGGAACGTACCTACTCAGATTTTGACAGATGGTCATTGCTTCCTCTTTTGTTAGCGGATCAAATTAATATTGTCAAAATGATGGTGCTGCCGCGCTTTTCATATGTATTTCGAATTATTCCTGTCCTATTAACCAAAAGCTGGTTTAATAATTTAATTAGCTAGATTACTAACTTTATATGTAATAAAGCAGTGCCATGTATGAAGAGAGCCTATTAGGAATTACCCAAGTCAGCGGGTGGGCAGGGTTTACCCAATTTTATGTTTTACTACTGGTCTGCCAATCTAGTCAAACTAAGCCACTGGATTTCTGTACACAAGTCAAGAGAAGGCCCAACTTGGGTCATATCATTCTACATCCCCAATTACTCTTCTTAATGGCCCCCAACCTACCTATTAATTTCAACATAAAAAATTGTTAAAACGACCCTTAAAATATGGTTTCAATTCAGAAAATATTTTGGCTTTACCCAAGCATGTAGTTTTCTCCCACTAATTGATAACCATCTATTCCCACCTTCTCAAACAGACACATCTTTCAAAATTTGGCAGGAGAATGGCTTATTTTATATTCGGGATTTGTTATTTTCGGGATGTGATGCTACTTTTGCTTCATTTGACACACTATGAAATAATTATAATAATATTACAAAGACACATTTCTTTCGATATCTTCAGGCCCATAGCTTTGTCATGAAATATTTCTCTTTCCCTCTTCAGGCATCTAAAAGTGTAATAGATTATATTTTAGAAATAGTTCCCTTTGCAAAAGGTAGAATTTCAGCGATCTATAACATCATTCAGAATATCAATATACCTTCATGGGATAAAACCAGATCAGCCTGGGAACAGTATTTAAATGCTGAAATAAATGACAGAAACTGGCAAAAAATTATTAAGCAGATGCACTCTTCTTCTTTCTGCCTTAGACACAACCTCATACAATTCAAAGTAGTTCATCGCTTACATTTCACAAATGAAAAATTGGCTAGAATTTGTCCTGGTACTTACGCAGGATGTCCCAGGTGTCAATATAGTCCAGCTACAACCGGCCATATGTTTTGGTCTTGTCAGTCTTTAAAAGAATTTTGGGAACAAATTTTTCATTCTTTTTCACACATATGCAGCACAAAATAGTGCCCAATCCTTTTGTTGCTGTGTTTGGTGTCAAGCACTACACTAACTCACAGATGAGGGCTGTTGCCTTCTCTTCTCTGTTGGCACGAAGACTAATTCTTTTAATGTGGAAGTCCTCCAGACCACCAACATTTAAACACAGGGTGAAAATATAACCTCAGTGTGTTACAATGATTTCTGTGTAATCTTTTATAATTTTTTCCCTTTGTTCCAGCTATTTCACTTTGATGTAGAAATGCAACCTGTGCTAGAGGTTTTAGTCGGAAAGACTATCGAGCAGGCCCTACTGGAAGTTTTGGAGGAGGAAGAGTTAGCAAACTTGAGGACCCAACAATGTGCCTTCCAGGAGCTGCGTATTGCTGAAATAGTGGAGGTTCAGCGACTGGAGGACCAGGAGACACGACGACGTGAGGAAAAGGTAATGTGACCTGGATCATGCACTTCCATCATTTGTTTTATCTGTTCCTGGATATAAGACAAATGTGAGGACTTGTAAGCAGTATGATTTTTGGAGAGACTTAGAATTTATGTTTATACTGCTACATATAATAGTAGCACATTGAAACATAGGTCCTGTTTTAACAATATCCATTTGACTATAGTGGTTTTAATTAGCTGATAGACACCTGTAATGACCAGTACAACATTGGCAGGGTGAGTAAACGAAAATACAGTGTCAAGTAAAATCCTGTGGTGATTTTTCGAGACAAAAATCACAAAACAGATTGTTACCTGTCTGGAATGTCCTTTCATCTGTCTTACTTTCCTTTTTCAGGAGGGCAGAATTAAGCAGCAAAGGAAAGTACTGGAGAAGGAGAGAGAGACAGCTGAAAAAATAGCTGCTAAAGCATTTGCTCAGCATTATCTGGAGGACATGCTGCCCTCAGTTTACAGGACTCTGAGGGACCATGGCTATTTCTATGATCCAGTGCAGAGAGGTGAGCTTCTGTACCAAGAAACTGTCTGCACTAAAATCAACAAAAACTTAAACTTAAAACTGCATACATTTTCTTAATCAGTTAATAAAACAAATGTTAAACAAACTGGGTAACACTTTTAAGGAGCACTTCTTAACAATCCACTATATAGCTATTAGCAAACTCCTTATCTGGTGTTTGCAGACCAATTGTGACTGTTGGTGGCTGCTACTTTTCTGTTGTTTTCTGCTGCTACTTTTATGTTTTGGGAATTTTATTATGAAGGCTGAGCACACGGGTCATTAATTTATTTACATAATGTGTTTCACCTGACCGAATGAGATGTGTGTGTTGATTGGGTTAATGAGGTTTAGTATTTAGTTCTCCTTTGTAATGACCTGAGTGTTGGTCCACCGTCGTGCTGACAGCTTCAAAGGGCTGATCACGGACCTGGTCCACTAAGGGGGCTTTCACACATGCCTCGTTAAGGTAGGTTGAATCGCACTAGAGTTCGTTTTCCCTGTTGGTGCGGTTGGTTTGGGAATGTGAGAATGCAACAATCGCACACGAGTCTGCACCAAAAGCGGACCGCACATTAATTCTGACCAATCGAAAAGCAGCTTAGGATATACGTTCAGTGACAAATCTGGCCAACGAGTGACGTATAGGTTGTCACGTGACTGCATTTTGGTTTGTTTCAACTGGTCCGGACCAAAATACTCAAGTGTTGTGTGAAAAGGACCCAAAACAGCAGAAAAATCTTATAATGTATCATTTGTTGCCCTTGGTCCAGACCAAATGAACCGAACCACATATGTGAAAGCACCCTCAGACAGCGGCCGGGCCAGCCACGGAGGCTAGCCCTGGTAGCAGCGCCACAGAGGTTATCCCTAGGAGTGGAGCAGCAGAGGTTACCCCTAGAAGTGTAGCATCTGTGCACCAGCCCCATGTAGCCATGCAGTAGCTGCACAAGCCTCAGGTAGCCATGGAGTAGCTGCACCAGTCCTGGAGGGAACTAGGAGTGGCGCAGATGGGGGTCTTCCCCAGAATTTTTTGAGGGGGCGGGGTTCTGGGGTCTGGAAAGGCTCCCCAGAAGGGGCTCGGCCCTGGGTGCCACAGAGTAGCTTCCCAGTGGGCGTGTTATCTCGGAGGTCCCGCAGTCCTGGAGGAAAAGGAGGGCCTTCCCAGAGAGGGCTTGGTAACTGAGTGGCTCCATAGAGGGACTTCAATCCCTTAGGACACAGAGGGGCTCCCCGTAGGGGGAGAGGGAAACTGTGAGACCCTAGAGGGGGTGGTAATGTGAGGCCAACCTTTTCTGTTCTGTTGTTTATGTTTTGGGACTTTCATAATGATGGCTGAGCACACCAGTCTTGTATATGTTTACATATGTTTAAGCTGAGCGGTGTGCTCAGATAATGAGATGCCTTTGATGATTGGGTTTTTGAGTTGTGGGTTTAGTATTTAATGGTTCTTTGTGTGGACCTGAGTGTCAGTCCACCATCATGCCGAGTTTGCTTTGTGTGTTCTCCATTCTCCTTTTGTTAGTGGCTTTCTCAGGTCATTCATGTGATTTGTATGTTGAAGGGGAACAAATGTTTGCAGTTATTTATTAATATTGTGCAAATGATATCATCCATCTAAAAGTCCTGAATGAATTAATCAAATGCAACTTCAGTTTATACCTTGCTGTAAATGTCACAATTAGCAACATTAAAAATATTGTTTTTCATGAATTTGCAAGATCACAAATTGAAGTAACACTTATACATATTTATATTCTTTATAGATTGAAATGAATTAATATTAACATGAACATTGTACTGCATTTAAAAGCTTGGTTGGAAATGGGTTTTTAATCTTATACTAGGATATTAATAATTGTTCATTCATTGCAAAGATCTAGACTTACAAATAATTTGTTACCAAAATCTGATCTTTTACTTTTTCATTACTTCTTTTCCTAAAGCATGACATCCCCAGATTAGTTTAACATGTGTTACATGTATCCTTTAAACTGTTTCCTTAATTTAGTCTCACCCTCTTCAGATATAGAGATGGTATTCCTTCCCTGGCTGACTGCAGAAGTAAACAGTGCTTTGGAGAAGCGACAGATTACAATGACAGTGTTTGACAGTGAGTTTACAATTTTTATTGTAGATTTTTATTTTTTGTATTTCTTTCAAATGTTGTATTAAAAAAGCACAGCAAATCTCTGCATCTACTGGCAACTAGATAGTCATCTTAGCTTATACCAACTGAATTTCAAACATGTGGTTGGAAGTTAAAAACCTACATTCACCAGTTTTGTTTGCCTCATTGCAAGCTGAAAGTTCATAGTTTGTTAGATCTTATATCTTGCAATGTCTAGGTTCACCCTCCAGCTAGGACACCCTATTTGCAATTTCCTCCTGTTAGTTATGGTGTTTCCCCAGGCTTAATGGGGCTATAGCTAAGTGATACTTTTTTCAAAGGCGATGGCACTATTGAGGGTCGTTGTAATGCTAGGATTTGAACTTATTATCTTCTGATGAACATATAGTTCAGCACTAGTTAGGAAATGTATGTTTTTAGTTATAGAAACATTTTCAAGGTTACTTTATTGTCATAACGGGGTTGTGTACACATACACGGTGTGATGAGACAACGGTTCTTCATGGGCCACGGTGTAACATATAGCGATATTCAAAAATTGCATGTTATGAAACAGGTAACAATGTAACAACATAGTGTGAATAGGATGAAAACATTCCAGAGTGACTGGTATTGCACCATAAATATGATCTTGCACAGGAGGCAGTTAGCAGTGCAAGCTGTGACAGAAACAAAGTGCAAGGTGTGAAAGAAACAGTCAATAAATACTCAATACTGTCACATCCGTAATCAGCAGCCACTAGAGGCCGCTGTTGTAAAAGGGACTTTAGGTCTGACTGGGGGTGTGGCCTCTAGTGATGCTGCGATCAATCGGCCGAAGATCAGATTCAGCCGATAATCACATTTTATGACTCGATCGGTACTCGTTAAACTTGGCCAATCTTAGGAACCGACCACAATTGATGACTTCAATGCGTGAGTACGAACACGATGAGTGGGGACGTAAATGTTTTGGCACTGCAGTTATATCATTGCCTGTGTGGAATTACTATGAAGTTTCAAGAAATTCGCTATTTGCCATTTATGTTCCAAAGAAATCTCACGTAGAGGTGAGTTGTCCAAAACATTTAATACAACGAACCTCATTCAGCACTTAAGAACCCCATTGTAAAGGCATATTAAAATGTTCTCCGTATAATAAATACTTATTTGTGATTATTTAGTACTTTGTTAAAACAATAGTTATGTTAGATAGATTACTGTAGAAATACACCAAAAATAAAACAAAGGCAACATTTATAGTATTCCTTTATCTGAAAAAAGTTAATAGTGATCAGAGAGCTTACATATCAGTTATATAAACATGAAGCATCAGAATCGGCATTGGTATCGGCTGATTGCCTATACAAAAAATCGGTACTTGGTATCAGTGGCAAAAATCCTGATAGGAGCACCCCTAGTGGACTCATCCCTGTACTTGGCTGGCCAGAGATGAGGTAATTATTATCAGTTGTGTTGAGTTTGTGTTGTTTTGTTTTTGAGTTGTGTTGCTGTTTTGTGTTTAGTTCTGAGTCTGTTCTCCCTCACCCAACCATAAGGTTTGTGTTCGCCAGGTTCCCCTTTGTGCCCCTTTATTTTGTACTTGTGTATATAAAAGGAAATAAAAGCAATATGGAAGTCTGCATTTGTGCAGGGCTGCATTTGTGCAGGGGGTAGCAAAGCATTCGGATCAGTTCCTCAGATTGGCTACTCGCAGCGTCCTGGCCATCCTCCCAGATAAACCTGAATCGTTCTGGGAAGCGAGTCTCTTGTTGGTCTATCGGGTCGACATCTGCACGTAGTGCAGACCTGCAGACCCGTGGAGCAGCCAAAATGGTGGCTCCCACAGCGGGTGAGTGGGAGAAAGAGACAGAACTCTCAGTCCACCGCTGCCTCTATGAAAGTTCAGCAGGACCTTAAGTATCTAGAGGGGAGTTGGATCGGCTCTTTGCACGGCGGTGTACTCCCCTCCTTGAGTTTGTGTTTAGAAAAAGCCTGTTTTGTGTTTTTTTTTCTGGGTCTGTTCTCCCTCACCCAACCTTAAGGTTTGTGTTCAACAGGTCTCCCTTTTTGGCAGTTGTGCCCCTTTATTTTGTACTAGTGAATATAAAAGATATAAAAACAATATGATTTGTATTTGCAGTGTATTGAATGACAATACACAATCTTATTTGGGTCAAGTTTTGATTTTAAAAACCCTACTGATGGGGTGATTCTTGTTTAAACTTCCAGTTGGTTGTGTAGCTGAAATTTTATCTCTTTGACAATTTAATTGGATCATACTGTAGATAAAGTATTAAGTAAACCATTGAAGTTGAACCGTGTTCTTTTTATTACCAAAACTTTGTTAACTGAATTATGTGTAACTCGACAACTCAGAGGAAGATTATGTTTATTTTGATTTCTGTGAAATTGGGGTTTGATATAGAGTAGGGCATTAATGACTTCAGATTTTTTCAAATTATTTCAAAAGCTTGTGGCTCAAAAGGGGTTAGAGTCTTACTGTAAATTAGAAAAATGTTGAGGGTCACTGGTAATTAGAACATGATTGAATGTGTAAGGGGTACATCTTTGGAGACATTAAAAAAGAACATAAAAGTAAATCTAAAATACAAAGTCACTTCATATCAAATTTCAATTGTAGAGCACTACATTTTCAAAGAATCGGTTAAAAATTATGTTGTTCCTATGAAAAAGGTTGACTTTACAGAAATATCTGGGGAATGATTTTGGATATTTTCCTCTGTACACATGTGGCAGTCAAACACAGTCCCACTGTTAATTGTTTAATTAGATTTTTAAAAATTCATATCCCCTTCATATTTTCAGTGCCCATGTGACGTGTCTTCCACAAAAGCATATACATTTGGCATGTGAGCATTAAGAATGAACAATGGAAGTCATTTCTGACCGGCGCGTACACATCGCGAGGCTCAGCGTCTCTCCAGTTTCTGCAAATTTGTGGTATTTTTCTTGTTCATCTTGGGGCTGTTCACACAGAACAGCAGTGCTCTGACCTCGTACACCCGACAAGAGCTTCTGGATATTGGTTCTCGCACTT
>JBBMFX010043587.1:0-11477 GCA_037832545.1 Rhabdalestes septentrionalis
AATATCCTTTGACTGCCTCAGAACCAATGACACCAGGCTCATTTGCACTATTTACTGAAACCTTGAACGGGAAGATGACGTAATTTGGGTCTTAAATCAAAGTACTACATGCTAACTAGTGTTAGGGAATACACACGCTATATAACATTTGTAACCACAGTCTAATTTATTCATGATGTCTTTGGCGCTGACTGTTAAGTACATACAGAATATTACACGCATGAAAAAATGTGTTAATAGCAAGAACAGCCCACCGCACAGCATGAAATAACCATTTTCACTATGTCTGTGGATCCCTGTTATATCTTTTAAACTACTAAACACTTTCTGTGTAATCGCACAACTCACTTCTGCCGCCTACGTGGGAAAAAGTGGCGTCACATGCAGAACATCAATACTTAACTATGCTTGTGTACATTTTGATTGACTGTGAGATTTTCACCCACGAAGGGAAACGTCAGAGCACCAGGTATTCCTATTTATTTCTAATCATTCCATGAATAATTGATTACATCTTATTTTATGTTCAAATTAACAAAGTCTGTTTATTGTATATCCTTAACTAATAGAATTGACGCCCACCATTTGCGTCTAAATGCCCCTCTCTCAGCTGTCTCATTCTCAACGCCCCCCCGATGGGTTTCAAAAGCCCCCAGGTGGGCGGTACCGCCCCCGTTGAGAAACTCTCTGCATTAGAGAAACAAAATTATTAAACTATCAAGAAGCAGTGCCAAAAAACATGTGGAATAAAAACAATTATAATATTTAAGAAGAACAATAATGTGATTGCTTTCACACTTACACAAATTAAATTGACAAAACATGATATCATAATCGCTAAATATGTAACCAGTCTCTTTAGATGCTACACTCTTGTTCACCTACGAGATATGTGATAGAATTGGCCAAAACAAGAATAAGCAGCTATAAACATGCAGACAAGTGATTTATTATTATTATTATTATTATTATTATTATCCTTTAGTTATCGTTTAATGAGGAATATGCTGTGAAGCAGGTGACTTTACTGGCCAAAATATTGTTTAAGACTCAGTATGTTACAAAAGAAATATTTTTCATTGAATTACAGTGTCAGTCTGTCTCCTTAAAGCGTAAAATGGAAACTATTACAATGTGCTTTCATGTGTCAATCCAAATCGACAGAAAAATCATTAATTAGCCAATTCAGCTGAAATCAGATAGGGCAAAAATTGATGATTTCCTGTTTCCTACTGCTGATGGTCTACAACAGATAATGAAACTTTCAATAATAATATAAAGTTAAAAGAAAAGGCTGATCGGTCACAAATTATCAACTTGTGTGTAAAGACATAAGAATCATGATTAGACATGCATAATCTACATCTGTTTTGGGGATTCATGCAGGGTTCCAGAACAGGGGTGTCGAGCTCCAGTCCCAGAGCGCCGGTGTGTGAGCAGTTTAATGGTTCTCCTCTTCAGACATATTAACTAAACCTGACAATGAACTGGCAAGGTGTACCAGGTGTTTCTGTGAGGGGAAATCACCAAAACATGCTGGACCACCGACCACGGCCCTCCAGGACTGGAGTTCCTCAGATAATGCCATTCTAATTAATGTACCCAACACAAAAGATCCAAATACCTTTGCAGAAACAAGTGGGATCATTAGAGATGAAAGGAAAAAACACTTCCTCTATACATTGCTGTTAAAAAGCTGACCTGGTTTTAACGCCCAAGCTGCAAAGAGAAATCTCCAACATGCCGTTCTGGTCCATACCGGGACCAGCCAATGTATGCAAATTTATGCAGTGCTTTTGCATAACAGCAGACGGTCACGGATGGATATTTCTTCTGTTAACAGTCTGTGTTACATAAAAACTGACCATGAGTATTTTAAGCGAAAGAAATAGGCCTCATTAAAATTACAGCCGAGTTGAATGGCATGTAATGGAGAAGACAGCACTGAGGACTCCTCAGTAGTCGCTCTAGTCTACTTCATTTGCTGCTGTGTCTTGGTTTATCAGCTAAGTTTTGAAAAATGCATTAAGAATACATTTCACCAGGGCAAATGACACAGGGCATTACGCATTTGTAGAAGTAAAGCCACTGTCTGGTGCTTTTACAGAATATCCCTGCAGCGCCCAGACGTTTTAACAGTAACAAATCCTGCAGCTCTTCAGTTTAGATCAGGGCTCGGCCAATATGAAAATCACCAATATCAAAACCAATTTTAATGCATGTGATCCATCTTTGAATGAATCATATAGTCTTATATGGCCATAATATTTCAATTGAAGTGGGCAGGGTGGAACTTATTTTATTCATTTTTGTCAAACGTATGTATTGTATAAGTACAGTTAATATTGTTTTTTGTTTCAATACCATGCTAATTCATCCTCATGCTCAGAGCCCATTACCCTACAAGGGTCCCACTACCCTTTGGGTCAAAGCAGGGGTCAGTTTTTACAGCTTCAAACAGTAAATGAAGCAAACCTAGCCTTCAGGTCATGAAAAGAAAGAAGGCCTTGAAAGTAAATGCCAGGAACAGCAAACGTGTTCTATCCTCTCCAGACATCAGAAAATGACATGAAGGTTATGATGATGAGCATCTCTGGTCTGTCTGTATTCCTGACCTAGCTGGGAGTTCATCTCTTGGTCTGTCCATCTCCTGCCTGGTTGACACTTGGTGCACTATGACAAAAGTAAAATACATTTTGTAAGGTTTGATAAACAGCAATGTGCAACGTAAACAACAGACAATGTTAAGAAAATCACTACCCAGTTCTTCAACCTCAAACTCTGAATCCTGTTTCCCATCAGAAGAACTACCTGCTGCGAGACAAATGATTCCTCACTCTAAAATGCAGCACAAGCATTAGTTTGGTGTCTGAGCTTTTAAGTTTGTCAAAGGCAATGCTTGCCCCCCCTGAACCCATTCCCCTTGTTTTAGGAAAGATTTCTTCTTTCAATCTTCCACTGTCTGGTAGTTGTGTTTGTTTTTAGTATTAGTTGTAGTACATGCACTAGTTGTGGAAGGTATATGCAAAAATGTAAAGGATATAATTAACAACAGGTTTAAGACTTCCTTTTCTGTAACCACTTTATCCTTACTAGGGTGGCTGGTAGAGCCTATCCTGGGGCCAATAGGCACGAGGCAATGGGCACAAACACCTCATTCGCTCACACCTAGGGTCGATTTCGAATCCCCAGTCCACCAGACAGGCATGTCTTTGAACTGTTGGAGAATCTGGAGACCCTGGAGGAAACCCACACCACCATGAGGAGAACAAGCAAACTCCACACACACAAGACCAGGACCCGGTTTCAAACCCCCCCTACTCACTGTGCCACCGTAGGGGCCACAGTTAAATTTTTGTTTACCAAATAGAAACAAATGACAAAACAGTAAGCCTGTTCTTGTAGGTTAGAAGGGGCTTAGTCTAAATAGTCTGTGGCTTGTTGTTTGGCATGTCAGTTTGTGATCATTTACTGTCAAAGAAGAGTGAAAGCGTAAAGGTGACGTGTAGTAGCTGGTGGTAAACACATGAGGATGGCTAAACGTTTTAAAAGTACTAATATTTGTGGACAGTTCAGGACATCCGACACTCTGCGAGGAGAAGAGTGATGAACAAGTGAATGTGGAATAATATGTATGAATGGAATTTTATGCAGATTTAAGTGGAATGTGCTTTTAGTTGTTCTTGTATTCCCTTAGCAACATCTATGCGTTATTAACTTGATTTGGCATGAAGAAAAGGTGGAATATGTCCAGAAATTTGATTCTCAGTCACATGAAATTTGGAGATAAAGACAGGTAAGGTTTTCTTCTTTATTAATAAAAAAACCAATAAATGTGTTGTCAAAATTGTACAAAATATGAAAACTGGAATCTACATGCATGTAGATTTCCAGTGTTGAAAACATATCACATTTATAAACACTGAAAAAATGTCACATTTTTATCTTTATCTTTGCCAAATTCCATTAGAAGCGGAATCTTATTTCTGGAAATATAAAACCCCAAACATTTCCCATATATGCATTTTGTAAAAAGAAAAGGATTGCATTTTCAGGAGAGTGTGATATGTGATAGTGAGTGTGATAATGTTTAGACACTTAAGATGTAAGTCACAAGCAACGGATAAAAGAAGAATGACCACAATCTGAGACAATCCCAAACTGAGTTGACAAGGAATGACCCAACTGTTCCAAGCCTCTCAGTATAACAGTAGAAGTAGTTTAGTCTTAGTATTTGGTATTAGTTATTATATATGCACTGGTAGGGGGAGGTATAGGCAAACATGTAAATGGTATAGTTTAACATTTGTTTACCAATTAGAAACCTACTAAAAACAGTAAGCCTTATTTAACAAATACAATGTATATTAAATAGTTCACAAAAACACAATTTTAAGGAAGTATTTCTTCTTTCTTTTAAGATCATCTTTTGAAAATTATTTACTAATTATTTAAAAATATTATAAAAGTACAGCGTTATCCCAGAAGCATCTAATTTATCAGCATTATCCTTGAGGCAAAACCATTAAAAGACAAATCAAAGTGTGCTGATCTCGTCTTCAATAGAGTATAAGCTGCCTCATATACTTTAGAGTATATCAGGTCTGTGCATAAATAAATGATGGCGAATGCTATTTTGACCTAGCACTGGCTTTATGGTGAGGTCCGGCATGTATCTGACCTTTTTCTGTTTCACAGACACCTTTAGTTGACCACCTCACTGCTAATGATTCATTTTCACAGTTTATATTTGAGGCATTTGGTCAACTAACAATCATTAGTTACAGGGGCTGTCCCCATGGAGCAACTGAGGGTTAAGAGTATTCCTCAGGAAGACAGTGGTAGAAAGTGAGGGTCCGAACTTGTTACTTTTTGGTCCTCGGCCAAGTTTACCTATACCACCACCCTACATTCACTTTCCATTGTGCACTAGCTTTCTGTCACTGGCAACAAAACTGTGAAAAGTGTTGGTGCTGCTTATAATTCTGGAGTCTCAGGCAAGTTCTGTGATTATTACCAGTATGATGGTAATTAAAACAAATACCTTAGTATGAATTTTAAACAGTATAACTCATGAACCAGTATACCGCCCATTACTAGGATATTCTTATTCTACTTTCCGCTCAATTGTTCACAAACAGTAGGTGCTGGGAAAAAAAGTGTCTTTCCATTTGTGCTTAACCAAAATGCATTTTGCTCAACACTTTAGCCAGGAGCCAGAAATTGTACTGCATGTTTACAGTCTTACAGCCAGTTTAAGGCACACACGCCATCCTTATGATGTTATATTTACAGAGTGGTGTTGCCATACTTTGGTCGAGCTATGAAAGATTCATTTAAGGGACTCGATAAACATGTTTCTAAGAAATTGTGATTAGTATGCATGTGGGTTTTCTCTCTAAGCTGCCAGCAGAAGAGCAGTTCTGTCTGCACAGTGACGAGGCAAACATATTGTGTGAAAAGCTGTTTGATGCCGAAACTCTGCCTTTAGGTTCGTTTTAGAAACTCACAGGGATTGGAATGCTGTGTGCAAACCTGGGGTCATGCTGAGGTTATTAAGGGGCCACCTGTCACCTGTTTAACCATCTTGTGCTCAGAAGTGTGCTGCTTAATTTCTAAAATCCTATTGAAAAAATGCAGCTTGAACTCATTTTTCAGAATATCTAATCAGATTAGTCTTTGTTCTGAAGCTGTAACATCGTTACTAATTCTTCTCCTTTGATGGCTAGTTTCTCACAAGCTAAGCTACAAAATGCAGCATACCCATGCCAGTCATTCTATTTCTTTCCATTTTTTCATTTAATAAAAAAAATCCATTAGTTTTTAACAATTCAAAAAGGCATCTGGGTCAGAATTTCAGACAGACAAAGCATCAGAAATGGGCCAAACTGACCTGGACTTATCACTAGAAATCATCAAGCATCACTGAGTAATCTAGCAATTATTTGAGTATTGATTAACTCAGTAATCACATTTCTAATAATAAACTTTTAATTTACTTTATGTAATTTGAATCTATAAACATAAGAGACCACTGCAAAAACTTTCAGTTTCTCAGGTTTTATGTATGAATTGCTGAAAATATATATTTCTCCTCATTTCCAGATGAAAATTTTGTTCTTTAAAGCCTAATTTGAAAGGAAATTTAAAAATATCAAAATATGAGAAATGATAGGGTTTGCAGAACTTGAATAATTAAAAGAAAACAAATGACAATAATTGCCTTGGACAATCTTCTAGTAATGTTTTACTATCCAACTCCTCTATCCAGAGGAGAGTGTTGATTACAGCAGTGCTTTTATACTTTTCCTCATTAATTAAAATCAAATACCTCATGAAGCAGAATAAGGTGCTTGTGCGGGAATTTAACAGACACTGGCATGGAATAGTTGTCATTTTGTCTTATTGTTTTATGGAACTGTATGTGTTCCTGCTGGTGTGGGTTTCCTCCCTTTTAGTCATGTGCCCAAAAATCTGAGTTCTAACAGATCGAAAAGTTGGCCCTTCAGGAAAGTCTGCAAAAATATCTGCAAAACATCTCATGATCTCATAATGATCTGCTGATACCATCCATTTTTCATTTAAATTCCAAAGTAACCTCTGAGCTGATTATGTACATTGTAATTTATAGTGATTTATTGCTTCAAAATTGATGTTCAGTTAATGCACTAACAAATGCAAACTAAATTAACGATTCTTTCCTTCTCGTATAAACTAATATTATAAAAGATTTGGTATGATGTTAATGTCATCATGCTATAGTAATACCAAATGATATTTAGTTTTTGTTTATTTGTTGTACTAGTTTGTACTGTTTTGTGCTACCTACCAATAGTGATAAGGATTTGTTTAAAAAAAACTCTTAAACTCGGACAAATTATTGATTAATATGGAAAGTTTCATCGCAGGAATTTAAGGTAATGTGCAGTATTTGGGCCAGTTTCCATTCTCAGCAGAGAGACATAACGAAGCTTCCAGATCTTTTCACATCGAGTCAGAGATTAACGGAGAAAAAATAAACACGTCGAAACGAAGGCGTTTGCTTTGACTCTAAAGGCGTCTCTTACATCAGAGCCTATGGCTGCTCAAGGTTGGCTCAGTCAGTTTAATGAGCTGAAGCAGACACTCGAACATCCTGGCTCTCTTCCTTTTTCTCTTTCTCTCTCTCAAGCACCCCCCCCCCACACACACACACACACAAACACAAACACACACACACACACACACACACAATGTGGTTGAAGAGATTTAGTTGCAAGTCAGATGAACTTTTTTAGCAGCCGCTTTTTATGCTGTGTTTCTTCTCCCTTTGGTTGAAAGGAGAAATACAAGTTTTTGTCACCAATGCTGCTCTATTTTTTCCTGCCCTTCCTCCTGCCCATTAAAAAAAGACAAAAGGACTGATGAAAAGTTTTGATGAAAGGCAACATTAAAACAATATTAAATGATTAGAACAATGTTTCCATTTTGCCTGTCACAAACAGTCCCAAAGCTACCCACTGCTGCAAGTAAATCAAATACATACAGGAATCATATTTCAGAACATGCATCAGACTGTGGAAAACTCACCCTGCTTACCAATTTAATGACATTTATAGATCATTATTGATAAATCCACAAATCCAAACCAACTCCTTTGATAAATATCCTGTGACATAACAGCAATAGCAGTGCACAGAATGACAAATGCTTTAAACACAATGAAGACTCTTCAGAAAAGTGATTTCAGAGATTGCAACAGTGGGTAGAAAAAGGACATTTAAAAGTTCACATTTTAGCCCTTAGAGAAATAAAATCCAGGGTCATGCTTCTAAACTGCCTGCCAAGAAGCACAAAAATCCTTCAGGAATGAAAGTGTCAAAGGAAGCCAAATATTTTAATACAAAATCATACAGAATGTCAGAAGAAATTACCTCTGACCTTGATTACTTCTGAATGAATGTCAATTTGTACATCATGTCAGAATTTTCTTCACAAGGTTTCTCCATACAGACATGGACTAATCTGGATTTGATCTTTATCTTTATTTTTTACGTTTGTCAAGCATACAATGTAATCACACAGCTCCAGCCATGCCAACAAATAATGCCAAGAGTTTGTTTCTAGCACTGTAAATGCCATTTCATTAAATTCACAAATCAAGCCATTAGCCCAAAGGTTGGCTGAACTGGCTTCGCAGCCACCCGAGGCCCCATTTTGGATCCCTTATTCCGCCAAATGAGGACCATTACATCTTCCTATTGCTATGGAGGCCAACAGAGATCTGCTGCTTGGCAACAACTGTTTCAAAAGCTCTACATCTTACTCACACAGCACTTAGTATCACATAAACATTGCAAGACTTAATTAGAATTTAACAGTGCTCTCCTGTCCCATCATTATAGGCTGAATTGCTCCTGAAGGACGTTACCAAACGAAATGGGACACAACTCTGTGCCTTTGCTCACCAGTTATGCATGTACGAGTAGGTTTTGAATGAAGAGAGATGGAGAGAGAGAGAGAGAGAGAGAGAGAGAGAGAGAGAGAGAGAGAGAGAGAGAGAGAGATGAGATCCACAAATAACAGCAATCATATTTTGCAGACAACTTTTTGCACAAATAGTCATAAAGTACCAAATCAATAGAGGACATGCATTAAAAATGAGAAGCGACAAAAGTAGAATATCCAGATATGTAGTGCAATAATGTTGTTTTAATAATTATTTTTAATTGTTTAAGTATATATTTTTATCAGTGCAATTATTTGAAGTATTATAGCCAATTTAACTCCAGAAACAGATGTAAATGTCCTGCTATTTGATAACATACATACATGATGCCAAAGACAAAACATGAAGGGCACCACGTAGACAACCAATCAGAACAAGGCCTGAACAAGACATAAGTCTGTCTGTCACAGGGTGAACAGACCCACTGTTATACTCCTTTCTTAAAGATTCCTGCCAGATTTGATGGTCATCCAGTACAGAAGATGAGTCTGTTTAGTCCATCTATGGACTATAATTGGCGAAACAGAGAATGAACGATTGTGCCCGGATATGCTGCACTGTCCTCTATCAATGTGCCAGATTGCTGAAACAAAATTACCAGCACACAGGGTTTATCATTTCCCAGCTTGTGTCCTTACCTGTGAAATCTGGTTCAGCTTTGGTTCCATGAAGCCAAATATCATGAAACGTGTGGATACACAGTATTCCTCCTTGCAGTTATGTATACCAAATATACCAATCACTCATTACTGAAGCACTACTGATGTATGTCTTACTTACAGTTTTGGCATCCTCATCATCAAATTTCAATGGATGACATCAGTAAACTAATTTACCCTTTCAAAATAGTTTGAACAACATTTGGTTGGAGCCCGCTGTAGATGACAAATAACTAATTTGGTGTTGATTGTTTTACAATCTAGAGCTAGTTTTTTTTTTTCTTTTTAATCCTAATTAACACAAAATCCTGAAATGAAATTTGAATTGAGATAACCCACAAGATACATTAAACAATCCTAGGACAAACAACTCAGAAGCTATTAGTGAAAATCTAACTTGAAATTTGGCCTGTTGGTGGCCCTACAGAGGATTGACACAAAATTGAATTGCTTGATGTTCAGAACAGTCCTGTATTAATATGCATGAAAATCCATCAAGTGGTTAAGTGAGTTGCCATGGACTGTCATGGCAGAGATGCAATTCTGACATAGTTTTCAGTTTTCTCAAAGGTAGAAATAGTGCCACCTTGTGTACAGGAAGACAGCAATAATGAGTTAGAAGATTAGCTCAGCCTAAATGGGAGTGGATCTTTTGAATTGAGGAAAAAAATATATATATATTATATGCAAAATTATATAATTCAAAAGTAGTGTATTGCAGACTTTTATTTTTTTTAACTTTTATATTTTATTTTATCAAATCAAATAAAAAATGAAAGCTATTTGCCACTGCAGGACATTCATGTTTTATCTTATTATGGAATAACAAGTTACCCTCAGAGTCCAGAAACAGTATAGAGGCATTATAGGATAAACTCCGTATGAAAGACTTCTGAATGCAATGTCATTAAAGTCCCTCTTGGTGTAATGGTCAGGTTCCCCCTTACTTTTGACCATAAAATAAATAAAAATAAGCATTAAGTAACTAATGCATTAATGTTATAACACATTACCATGCCGACCTCTAAGAAATCATGCACTGATTAACAAAGTCTGCGATGTATTTGATTGAAATACATTTAAAATCTGTGTGATTGTTTGTCTGTTGTGATAAAGACAACAAAGAGTTCATTTTTTATAAAACAAGCTGAAGTAGTTTATTCATTGTGATGTATTAGAAAACAGACCTGTATATGTTTGCAAATTGTGTTTTTGTTTTTGGAATCCATACAGTGTGTGTTTGCAAACTGTATATCCTTTCTAAAGCACATGCTACTTATTTGACAGGTTTGGCTCTTAATTAGCTCCATACTTTGCTGACATGTTGCTGAAAACCGTTTGTATCAAAAACTGATATCACTAGTCAGCAACTATTTGGTTCACAACACTAAGTTCACTGAAGTTTAAAAGAAAAAAATGATCTGTGTTAGCGCACAACCTAAAAATGAGACTAAACCTGGGAGGTGGATTGTCTTTCAGGACCGGACGTAATTTCGCAATAGTTTCTGGAACAGCCATGAAAACTTTGGGGCTAACCTTGAGTGGGAATGTCAAGTCAATTTTGTGCATATAACCAATTATCATTCAATGTGACTTACAGGAACAGAATAATATATTCATAAATTAGAAAAAAGAAAATTGGCAAGAAGTACAAATAAATTATAAAAAAATACAACAAATTTAATACTGCATATTGTGTCAAGCCTTTACAGGATAGAAATGAAATCTGAATTTCTAAATCAACACAATGCTTTATAAAGGTGGTGCTCAGTGCAGGACAGCTAGATAGATGTATGTTTGTTGTATTAGTGAAATAGTAGCATGTGGGCTCCCAAGTGGCGCAGCTGTCTAAGCGCTGGAGATCATGTGTTCAATTCCCAGCGGTGATGCAGCCATCCATGGCCAGGAGGTCGTGAGAACACAATAAGCTTTGCTCTCTCTGTGTGGGTAGTATCCCCCCATCCACAGATAGACCAGGCATCTGTTAGCTGATGTAACAGGACCTTCCAATGATGTTGTGTTACCATCAGTTCAAAAAGCTGGTAAAGCTTCACAGGACTTGGAGGAAATGCATACTAGCCTTTGCTCTCCTAGTGTTGGTGGTGTTGTGTGATTATGGGGATCTTTCCTAGTCATTAGAATTGGAGTGGATTGTGGAGAGGGTTGATGGTGTGGGTTGGTGGAGAGGGTTGATGGTGTGGGTTGGTGGAGAGGGTTGGTGCAGCGGGTTGGTGGAGTGGGTTAAAGGAGTGGATTGGTGGAGAGGGTTGGTGGAGTGGGTTAAAGGAGTGGGCTGGTAGAGCAGGTTGTTGGAGCGGGTTGGTGGAGTG
>JBBMFX010043634.1:0-11474 GCA_037832545.1 Rhabdalestes septentrionalis
CACACACACACACACACACACACACACACACACACACACACACACACACACACACACACACACACACACACAAATAACCAACACCTCCCACGCTGGCAGGAGAATAATGCAGAAATAATCACAACTCATGAATACAGAATAGATTAGGTAAGAATAGAATAGAAGAAAAGAAACAAACCAAATAACAAAAGCATGAAACGGGGCAGCTGGTGGCCTGGTGGTTAGGCAGTTACCCCTGCACTCAGAAGGCTGTGGGTTCTAATCCTAGGAATGCTAGAGGCAACACTGAGTTACCCTTGAGCAAGGGACCATTCCCACACACTGCTCCCGGCACTGTGGTCCTGGCTGCCCACTGCCTCACTTGCTGAAAGGGTTAAATGGAGAGATCAAATTCACAGTGTTTACACTGTGCGTACACGTATGGCAAATGGACACTTTACAATATAAATCAAAAAATCGAATTGAACAGATCGAATTGAATAGAAATGGAGAAAATGCAATAGAGTTGAAAAATAGAATAAAGTAGAAAGGAATAAACTAAATGAGAGTAAAATTGACCAATTGAGTAAAATACAATTATAGAAAAGAACAGAACTGAATAGGTTTGAATGGATTGTGAGAGAATAAAATAAAATAGGATCTCCTCACGCATTTCTTTATGATGTCATGTTTCAGGTCGCAGTACTGAGGTGTGTTTTTCTCTTTTTTTTCCCAGAAGCCCCTGCTGGATGAACAGCGGGTGGACTACGTTCAGGTGGACGAGAAGAAAACTCAAGCGCTGCAGAATACCAAGACAGAGTGGAAGGACAGTCGCCAGTCCAAAGTGTGAAACCCAGCATTAAAGAGTCGGGACTAATTCAATACAAAGGCCAAAACCGTCTGGGAGAGTAGACGTGTAAAGGAGTGTAAAGAAGGGTTAAGGAGTGTAAAGAAGGGTAAAGGAATGTAAAGAATGAAGAAAAAACAACTAAAAAGACTGCTTTATTCAAACTCTGCACTCGTGTGGTCAAGCTGAACCTACAGGACTTTTTTCAGCCTAATCTCTCTCTAAATGTAGCGTCCAGCTGATCGCCCCACGGCAGAGGTCGGGGGCAGTTGCTGAAATGAGAAGTATGTCACATGAATTTTGAACAGTGTGGGACGAGACAGACTTGCCAATGCTGTTCTTAGTGCGCTTCATCCAACTTTCACAAACTGGAGCTAAAAGTAGTTCCAGTTAGTTTCCATTTCCATGAGGGTTTCTGGGGCAGAGCCTGTGAAAACTCTAAATCATCACTAACACTTCCCTCTGGAAAACAATTTTACATTTTCAATTTACAGAAAGAGTTCCCTGAAGAGCACATTAAAATCCATACTGACATACTAGCAAACTTCAGCAACTGGTCGAGTATTTGTGCACCCGGTCAGCGGGGCAGTCAGAGTGAAGTCAGCTGTTCACTTTCAGGTACAGACACGTCCTTTCGGGAGTTAAAGATGGGAGATTTACAAACTCATTCAGTCCCAGTCCTTTTCCACCAACAGGGAATGAGTTCCTCTCTGGTTAACCCAAAAGATCTAGGATATGTTTTTTTTCCAGCACTAACCATGGCAACACCAGTGAATGTGTCATACTAGAGTTTGGAGAACAAAACAATGGAGAGCACAAAGAATGAACAGTCTTCTAAAACCAATGTCCAGTGGTCTGCTGCGAAATCTGATGGCGTTGTGGTGGTGCCTTGAGGCACTCTTCCAAAGGTCAACAGGAACCATGTGATGGTACAGAATCATGTTTTGATTTTCCAACATATCTCGGTCTGGTAACAGATGTGTTGGCAGCACAGTTCCCTCTTCATTTTAGGATCAGTTGTTGTCCCAAAACTGTGTCTATGGTGCAAAACCAGCGGAGGTTTTTTTTTAAGAGCTGCTTTTGTTACTGTGGTCTTTTATTTTTTATAGTATTGTGTTTTTGTCTTGCCATTCTTTAGCTGTTCAATGAAAACCTAAACCAGCAAACTTGTCTACGACGCTCTGGGACACTTCGCATTTCTCATGGTGTTTAAGATACATTTGTTAGCATCATTGAAAACCCCTACTGAAATGTATCTTCGCCCCAACAGACAGTAGTGCTCGTGCTTCACTGTCTTTCAGTTGTTAGTTTGAATCTCCATTGTTGTTTTTTGTGTAGACAGTAAAAATCAATGGCGTCTTTCCATGCTGTGATGACATTTCAAGTAATGCAGTCAGCCCAGCTGCGGCCCAATTTTGGCCCTGCCTTCGAGCAGCTCGGGTTCACTTTATTTGTTATGGAAATATGTTTGTGTGCAGTATGGCATGGTTCCTTGTGCCAATGGAAAAACACAATTGGTTCTCAGTCCTCTTTCATTATGATTACAGTGGTTCCATCTAAAACAGGTGTAAACAAGGCTGGTTCATTAAATTGCACCAATGTTGAATCCTAAATAGGAACGTTTAAATAATCTATTCCTTGTTGGTGGAAAAGGGGTATCAGTGACTTCCGGAGTGGGTTTATTTCAGGTTCACCACGTTTTTGCATTAATAAGGTAAATATCACTGTAAAAGCACTTCAGCCACACACTGTGAGTAGAATGTATAATACCAGAGCATCGCTTTGCTGCTTCGATCTAAAACTCCTGCTGCAGCTCTGCTGATTGATGGCTAAAAGGGAAACTACACTCGTTGGCCACTTTATAAGAAACTCCTACCTTTTCTATTTTCTGAACCTGCCCTGTAGGTCCACAGATCCACTATACAAGTGTACACTTTACAAAAAACTGTCTATTTAGATGTGAGAACCCTACCTTAATTTATCCTTGAAAATACACCAAAAACCTTAATTCAGGAGGTTCTGTTTTTTAAGGGGTCCATTTTAAAAAGTAAGGGGTAGATTCAGTAGTTTTACCCCTTAATCAGCCTTAATCTGTGCACTATTCCCCTGAATTTTTTTAATTAGGGTAGTTTTAAAGGGGTACAATTAAGGTGTTTGGTTTCATTTTGACAGGTGCAGACAGACCACCCAGAGCTCCATACTTAATCAGCCCCTTCATTACTGGTATTTTTCTGACCACAGCACAGCTGGCGACCTGATGTTGTATGGGTGGTGGACTGTCCTCATGACATTGAAGCCGTCATTTTAGTGTGTGTGTTGCTGTGTGAGTGTGTCAAGCACAGCTGGTGTCCACCACCAAAAAACTGACCCCTGATGAAGGCCTAAAGGACCAAGCACACATTTAACACACACTGTGCATCAACACTGTGTTCCAGTCTCGGACTGTAAACCAACCGAGAGGAGGCAGGGGTTTCCAACAAAATGGCCAGTGAGTGTAACATGCTGTTTATCATTTTCTTTCTGTTTTAAGAAAATAGAGATTTTAAATGGATGTTTTCTGCAGGGACGGCTGCAGGGATGGCTACAGTGACCATTAAAAAACAAACTGCTGGTGTGTACACAGTGCAACACACATCCTCTGCAGCACAAAACGTAAACATAAACATATTCTTTTTATTTAAAACAAATTACCACACATGCAAGTTAAGCTGGCTCTCAAACCTCAAAAGCTGTCAGAGAACAGTTAAAAAATAATATAAAATATAAAATATATATAAAAACTTTATAAACTGGATAAAGTTTCAGAGATTTTAAGTTCAGAAATTCAGAATTTTGTACTTCTTAAAAATGAACATTGTGCTTCAAATAAACTAGTCAACTTGACATTAACTAGACAATTGACATAAAAGTGCTTTCCATCAGTATTGGACAACTGACAAGATAGCATTTATCTTGTAGTGTATACTATATAAAATCATCTCGATTTTTAAGCCCAGATTTGAATCTCAAGAGTAAAATGAATAACTCATGCTTGACTTTTAGCCAAAAATGTGTCTTGTTCATTATGTGTTGATGGCCAGTTAAAAGTGTGTCATTAAGTGCGATCCTGAGGTTCAACACTCTGGCTGTTTCAGAAGGATTTGCCTGCATAAAGTTGAGTTCTTGCCTAGCAGATGTTTGCCTGTGGCTCCGATGTTATAGCCGTCCCTACGCAGTTGCTGATGCTTAACATGCGTGTTAACACTGTCGCAAAATCACAACTGAACATTCAACTAAAGCACAAGTGTAACCTGCAGTTCTGTCACTGTGACGTCCTCAGTGTCTCATCTTAGTGTAAAGTGCAAATGTTGACTATACGATTGTTGTGTGTGTGTGTGTGTGTGTGTGTGTGTGTGTGTGTGTGTTGTGCATGCCTGTGCCACCTGTGCTCTACATTTCAAAATCAATTCACTTTTCAAAAAAAGATGAAGAAAAAAAGAGCAGACCTCTCAAAATAAAATTATAAATAAATATAAATTAAACATAACGCTCCCCAGACTCCTGTCTTTCATTTGAGGGACCGAAAGAGCCGTGATCCATCTGAACTGGCCAATCAGGGGTGTGAAAATGCACTGATGTGATAAGGTCAGTGTATATATTGGTACAATTTATATTCTTCAGAGCATCTTAACATCTGTAAGAGAATTTTTTCTTCCCTTAGAAATGCTGTTGTTTCATCCGGTTTCTATCATTCGAATAATGCTAACTAGCATTAGCATTAGCGTTACATTAGTATTAGTATCTGCTGTGTTTGAAACACTGTATTCCGTTGGCCACAGCTTAATTGAGACATACTACTGTCACTTCCCTTATTGTGGAGGTTACACCAGTTACAGCATCACTACAGTAACATAGGCATTACATGCAGTTAGTAATATGTGGGACATGTTCTTTTAATTCTTTAAAAGTTTACTCCTTTGAAACCTTCAGGAATTCTTTCAACTTGTCCGGCTTCCTGAAGTAGCATCTTAGCCTGTCAGCTATCTGAGCATTCTGCTTAGCTGAGACACTGTTAAGTCATTGTTATGCAGGCTGTGTTTAGTTTAATTTCACAAGTTTTACTTCATGAACACAGTTTGTGAGGGATAAATGAAGTTACATGCATTTCTGCTTTAAATGTAGAACTGTTGCTCCACCCACCTTTATCAAATAGTGGATCAGATCACATGGTTGCGGTTAGTGGTCATAAAATATTTTTGTTGCACAGATATTTACACGTGCAATGCATCAGAATGCCCCAAAGTACTCAGTGTTTTTCATATCTGGATTGTTTGGGGAGGTCTTTGTGTTCAGCCTGTAGAGGAGCATTCGTTTTACAACACAGACGATCGATATGGAGGCCCAGCAGCTTCATTCCAATGTGTGTGTAGATCAGACTCATCATTGTGGAGTCATGGTGTTATTTAAGAACTCTAGGATCAGAGGAGGGTCTGAGATGTGCGCCCTCTCTTGGTAGGGTTGAACATCCTTGTTCATGCTGAGAGAGGAAGCCAAAAACAAGAAGCAAATGATTCTGCAATGAATAACAGTCTGCCTCAAACACATCAAGCTAGAAACACACACACACACACACACACACACACACACACACACATACACATAATGATGACTCATGATGACGTTGGTTGCTTATTCAGTCACCAGAGAGATGTTTCATACAGAGAATCCGTCACGGTGAGCGGTCAGAAGATCTTTTAAACCCTAAAAATTTTGTGCCATTTCCCAGTGACTCTATCTCTGAAGTAGATAACATATGAGTCTGAGTCACATGTTCATAAACACCAGTGTGGTTAGAGGTGTACCCCTGAAAGAAGCACCTGAAGCTGGTGATCCAGTGTGTCTATAAACAATTCGATACAGAACACCCCCATTATTCTACAAAAAACATTTTTTAATTCTCTGACTATGTTGATGTATGGACCATAAAAGCTGGCTTCAAAAAATGCATTTCAAGTGAACCTGCAATGTAGTTATGTTTCTTTTCACAAAACTTAATGAACTTTACTGAATTAAATTAATTCAGTAAAATCTGAGGTTGAACAACACAAAAATTGTTAGTGTAAAATCCCTTAGTTTATTGTTTAGATTTTATTATCTACATTCCACTACTGTCTCCTACATCCAGTGTATTTAATCAAATTGACTGAATCAGTGATCGCTGTGTGTGGTGAAGGGCAAAAGGATTTATTTACTGTATTTAATCTTGTGACCCTTGTGTCATGTATACAAATTGTATTAACAACTACTACGATCCGTCACCGATTATATTATATTAACCACTATAGATTATATTAACGGAATGCTAGATCACTCAATTATGAATAAAATTAATGGGAACAGCCACCTGGGTTATAACATTAAATACCCCATGAAAAAATATTTGTTGTGACTAAGTCATCAATCTAAATTGTGTTAACAACAAATTAGGGCTATTGCATGTATTAGTAATCATGTAATGTAGTAATTGATAAATAGTCAATGGCAATTACAAATTTTAACCACAAATGTTTGTCACTCCAAATGCATGAAAGTTGTAACTACAGACGTACGTGCATTAGTGGGACCCTGTGGGTTTCCTCGCTTTCAGTGATGAACACAAAAGCTTAGAGAATGTTCACCTCTTAATGAGATGCGGAGACCCTCTATGGGCAAATACACCTATTTCAGGGTTTGGGCCAAGCTTGGCTAAATTCCACTGAAGGATACTTCAACAGGCCGAGACATTTTGGACAAAGCCATGCTTCCCACTTTGTGGACCCCCAGTTTGGGGAAGAACCTTTTTTATTCCAGCATGACTGTGTCCCAGTGCACAAAGCAGCTCCATAAATAGGTGGCTGGATGAGTTCAGTGTGGAAGAACTTGACTAGCCACACAGAGCCCTGACCACAGAGCCCTGACCCATCCAGCACCTTTGCTGTGAACTGGAATGAAGACTGCGCTTCAGGCCTACTAGTCCAATATCAATACCTGACCTCATAAATGCTCTACAGGATGATTGGGCACAAATTCCCACAGAAACTCCAAAATCTAGGTGAAGGTCCTCCAAGTAGATTGGAAGCTATTATAACTGCAAAGGGGGACCAAATCCATAGTAAAGTCTACATATTTAAATGCAATTTCTTTAAAGTTCCCTGTAATGGTCAGGTGTCCCAATACTTTTGTCCTAGGAAATTATTTTTAATAAGTCATACAACAAATAGAACAATTAATTCAAATAATATTCAATAAAGCACATTTCAGTCCAAAAATACTTCCTGGACCATTTTGCAAAGTTAAAGTCCTCCCAGAAAGCTTCTTTACACTTTACTCAGCTACTGTGTAGTGTATTTGTTTACTTAATGAATAATGTCAATCTCAGTCTCTATTAATAATCTTAATTAATAGTCTCAATGTTAATAGTAGTATTGTTAACGCATTAAATGGTTAACCAGACTTCAAGAACTGATTAACTCAGGGTGGTTTATGATGACGAATACAAAATCTCAACCATAAAGCATGGTTTACTAAACTGGAACTCCACTAAAATCTTCGCTAAAGATCATTTTAGATTGATAAGTGGAAGATTTTTGGACTGATAAGTGAACCTTTCTTAAAGAATTACACAGACGTTTTTTCTTGTGTTCAATATTTTTGTCTTGTGTGCAAAATTCTGGAACATGTTTTGTGTTTTTTTCCTGTTAAAATATTACTGTGAAATATGCTATTTTTCTTTTGCATTATTACTGTTTTGCCAAAGCCTGCTAAGGACAATCCAGTGTGTACCTGTATATATCCAGTGTTCATACATTTATATTTCACAAACATGTACTGTTTATATATCCACATATATTTGCCTACACACACAAATGTCTATATTTATTTTTAAAATTAGTTTTAAAGTGTACTTCTTATTTAATCTTGTGTGTCGTATGGCTTTTAATCAATTATTTCGCTTTATTCCTTCCATTTTCTACCATAACAATGCCAATTTCTCTCTTGTGGGACTAAAAAAGTTTAGTCTTATCTTATATAACAAGAAGAGAACAGGAAGTGCTGAGGTTTGTGGTGTTCATAACGAAGTTTATTATGAAATAATGATATCATGTCAATCAGATTCACCAAATTAAAACATTAAACTCATATCTTCTGATAAACCTTCATAACCTAACATTATTTTCATATGGCACTTAGTACATATGGAGTAACAGAACTTCTTCCACAGATCTCTTAGTGAGGCATTTCGTCACATTGTGTGTGTGTGTGGTGTTTTTTTTTCACTCCCTTTTCAAAAGTTAGTTTGTCCTCCTTTTTGTCAACAACTCGTAAGTCGGAGGTAAACCACTCAGGGTCCTTGAGCCCAAAATGCAGAAAGAGCATCAAAGTGGAAAAAAAAGCACATTATAATAGAATAAATAATGCTTTTATATGAATACTTTAAATATTGTGATTTGGACTAAATACTATCTTTCAAAAGTTATCATCAGCCAAAATGTCCCTTTCAGGAAGGACAAAAGGAAGAGGAAATAAATAAATAAACAAAACCTTAAATGCTAACCGCTAACAGCAGTTAGCATGCATGTTCGGATGTAAAATGTCGCCTGAGAAAGACCTGGGTTCCGATCTCCGAGGGGTCTGGCGTCGTGCCTCGCCAGTGCACCTGCTTTCGGGAAAAATTTGGCAACCAGTCTATTTTGGCACAAAATGTGACAGAATATTAGAAGGACTGGCACAAAACCCCCCAAGTAATTACATAAATTAGCATGATTAATTAACTAAGTATTTAAATGAGGTAAATTAAATTAACATTAGGCTAATCGGACAGTCAAAGTGGATGAAAGCTTGTGGAGCAATTAGAAACTGATATCAAATAGAAAGAACTTTAAATCAGGTAATTAATATTTGGCAAATTGGACAAACCGGATCAAAGTCTGTGGCTCGATTAAATACCGATAAGAACTAACCTGATCATTTAAAAAAGTAACTCACTGACATTTGCTTAATAAGACAAACTGTATCAAAGCCTTTGAAGCAAATAGAAATCGCTTTCCATTAGAAAAAAACTGATTAAACAAGCTAAATTTGTCTGTTTAGATAAACTTGATCAATTAAATGTTGATTTGAAACTATATGAACAGATTAGATCATGAAAATAAAGTAACTAATCAACATTTTACTCATTAAAACTCATTATTTAGCTCCGCTCGTTACAGGAATGGAGAGAAAGGTCCTAAACCTTTTTTTAAATTTAAAATGTATGTGCTGGCCACAGGACACAAGAATTATGTGATTGGATTGAAATAGAACAGCAAAAAATAATAATAATAAAAACCAAGCAAGCCCCCGGCGGACTGCTTTCAGCTTTAAGGAACTTGTGAGACATTTTGCAGTTGATGATGCTGTTCATCTTTTTCTTCTTCTTCTTCTTCTTCTTCTTCTTCTTCTTCTTTTTTTTTTTTTTACTTGACTTTGACCCGTAAGAATATAATCACACATAAAAAAATACCAGGACTTTTTTTGTCTTTTTGTTTGTTTTTCTTTCTTCTTTTGTTGTTGTTTAGTATTTCCATGCAGAACAGAACAGAAAGAATGCAGCAGAATCAACCCACTGGAAAACGAGTGAAAAACAAACCAACGGGAAAAGAAAGAAAGAAATCAAAATCCGCAGGTCCGAAAGGACCGACCCGGCTTTAAGCTGTCGCAGGTTTTCAAAAGACGTGGTGATGCAGAAGAAGAGAGTGAGACGAAAAAAAGAGAAGAGGGACAGAGAGAGAGAGAGTGAGAAATGCCCCGAATAGTCACAGTGCACGGAGGAACACCAGGGCGGCGCTAAAGAGCGGAGAGTCGTCTATAGTAGTTTAGTGCTTTGTCAGGTTTCTTTCCTTTTTTTGTTGTTTAAAACGCGAAGACGTTTCTTGGTTCGTTTGAAGAGAAAGGGGGAAAAAACACGGAGTAGTTTTTTAATTATCTAAAAGTCGTGAGGAAAAAGGGGGTGAAGCTGGGTTGTGGTTTGGTTTCCAAAGGGATGCACAAGTGTGTATATAATTGTTATGGTACATTTTGTGTATTTGTGTCTGTTTTATGAGGTTACAGTGTGTGTGTGTGCCTCAGTGTGCGTGTGTGTGCATGTGTGTGTGTGTATATAGATTGTTCAGTGCAGCCCAGCAGGGGGCTCCAAAAGCTCAGGAAAAAGTTTCTCCTCCTCTCCCGCAGTGTCCGAGTCGCTCTCCTCCAAAAAACATCCCGCTGTTTTCTGCACCGCACGAAGGATAGTGTTTCTTCTTATTCTTCTTCTTGTTTGTTTCATGTGTGTGTTTGTTTGTTTGTTCCAGAAAAATACATCAGTCTGTGTTTCTCTCTCTGGTCAGCGCTGTAGCTCACTGTTATTTCTTAAAGGGGGCTAACCGGCTGATGTTCTGCCAGAAGGGAGATGTGCTGCGTTTGGGTCCATACTCATATCCATCCGCCTGACCATAACCGTCCGGCATTAGGAACTGACCCGGGTTCATCGGGTCCATAGGAGGGGGGTATGCAGGGGGGGCTGACCGGCTAACACCTGAGAAACACACACACACAAACACAGACAGGTTTGTATACAAAAATATACAAGTGAAGAAGAACAGTTAATAGATATTCATCTAGACACCCCTGTGTGTGTATGCGTTCATATACACACACACAATCTATATATATATTATACACACAAATGCACACATGTGTATAATTCTGTATGTATATACACAAAGTTTTTATTGTTTGTGAGCATTAGAAATTTGTTAGACAACTTCAAATGAAAATATGTTAAAAAAAAATACTGTAATGCTTAGATGGAAAGAACCTGTAATAGTGCAGATCTGATATTCTATTAACTGGCTGTGTGGTGATGCAGAATCAAATTCCTTATTTAAATGCATTCATTAACTGATTGGCTGTCACTAAACTCATGAAATATCTAACAGTTATTGGATGATTCACATGATATTTATAATTATATTAGGTGGCTTTCATAGTTCAGTAGTGATGAATAAAAAATTTGACTAATAAAGACACATGGGTGCCGGAAGCATTAGTTTATTAATTGTTAAAATCATACAATTCTTTCTTTTTCCCCACCCGGTGCCCAAGGGTGAATACACTGTAAACGTATTTGTTAGCAGTGACATACAACGAAAGTGTATTTGTCGTCAATATAATGTGAATTACATGCAAATGTAAAAAACATGTGCAAAAACATTGGTAGTGTATACATTAATACACACATTTACACATGTGTGAATACACAGTAGCACTGCTATTAAATCCACACTCAAACACCCCGTAAAATCTATGCACAAATGAACACACATAAATGCAAAAAGTTATAACGTCATACCTTTCTGTTTGGTGACTCTCCTGACTGTCAGGGCCGCCTGCCTCTTCTGATACTCAGAGATTTCAAAACCTGAAACAACATTAAAATCTATTTTAACATATAAAATAAACAGCACAGCAAGTGTCTCTTTACTGTCTATGTAATAATAATAATAACAATAATACACAAAAAATACTACTAATAATATTACTACTACTACTACTACTACTACTACTACTACTACTAATAATAATAATAATAATAATAATAATAATAATAATA
>JBBMFX010043644.1:0-11474 GCA_037832545.1 Rhabdalestes septentrionalis
GTGTGTTTGTGTGTGTGTGTGTGTGTGTGTGTGTGTGTGTGTGTGTGTGTGTGTGTGTGTGTGTGTGTGTGTGTGGAATCTGTATTTTTATTAATTAAAATCAGTTGTTGGAGGCATAAAACTGGTGATAAAATTCTCATGCAGAATGTTCAGTTTACAGCCATGTGAAGAGATCAGGGAGATGATGTAAGAAATAGAAAATGGCCGCGTATTGTTTATCATTTAATAACTTCTTGAATTTCTGAAGAAATACTGAATAACAGAAAAGACCATCTGGTGTTTCAGTCCACCCTGCGTAAGTTATTCCTAAAATGAAAGCAGTTATTTATAATTCTGCTTGGAAGAGAATCGTATAAGTTTCATCAAAACAAACAAAAAAGTTTTGGAAAAATTGGTCACAAATCATCACTCAGATAAATTATTTGTCAGGTAAACTATTTCCTAGGTAAAATGTCACTCAGGTAAATTAATATTCAGGTAAATTGTTACTCACATGAATTATTGCTCAGGTAAATTTTTGATCAGGTAAATTAATGCCCAGTTTTATCAAAGCTTTAGTAAACCAGCAAACTAATAACTCGGGAAATTAATCAATCGATCCATCAATCCAGGTGAGGCTGAAAATAACATAATAAAGAATTCATTAATTTTTGGTACACAAGTGCACCCATGGCCAGCTTTAGGGTCTTACAATTAAATGAATAAATAAATGAATGAATGAATGAATGAATGAGTAAATAAATACATAATGAATTTTTACCTGAGTAATAATTTTAGTATTTCATAGTTATAATTGCTGTAATTTAATTTAAAAGTACAAAATTGTAGTTGTTGTGTCACTATAGTTAATTTGTGGAAAATGGATCAAAAGAATTTTGTGTGTTTGTGTGTTATAATGATAAATCTGCCTGTTTACAAAATTTACATCATATTTCTAGACTCAAATACAGGAATGATGAAGAGAAGTGGAATAAACTGCTCTCAGGCCTGTTTTGGTAAAACAAGCAGTAACCTTGTGGCTCATCTGAAAATAACCAGCACACACACATATTACACACACACATAATACAAACATACACACACACACACACACACACACACATTTACTATCCTCACACAGTCCGCATGTCACATGGCATATTGCATGAAAGAACTTCACAATAATTACTTGCACATTAAACATTTATATTCTGTGAATTAACACAAAGCAACTACGCAATTTCAACAATTTCCTGGTTGCTATGCTACCTCTGGCGGTTGCTAGGGTGTATCCAAGTGGATATTAATTCGTTGTATAATGTATTTGTATCATATTTTTAAGTTTTAAGTTTAAACTTTTGCACATTGTTTATTTCTATGGGGAAAAAATGCAAAAATTAGACAAACAGATACAGAACGATGGAGATGCTTCATGTCTCTCTAGTGTGGAGCTCTGGTTCTCTCTCTAACGTTTTTCTCTCTTTTTCAAAATGTGTTTAAAAGTATTTATTCTCCGTCAGGGCTGCACCACCTCTCCCGCCGACTGAGAGTCTCGTCCACTCTGGAGCTGCTTGGGTTTGGGAAAGGTGCCGTATAATTAAAACAATATTTTTTGTGACTGCATCACTATGAAACACAATGTACTTAAAATGTGCTTAACTCTACCTTAATTTACCCCTGAAAATAGGCCTCAATTTTTCACACCTTAATTTGAATTAACTGGCCATTCGTTTGTAAACTGATGGCTTAATTTTACCTAAAAATTTATTTAATGTAAGAGTGGGAAACCCCTTAATCCTAAACATAAGACAATTTATTCAATAAATTCGGTTATTTAAGGGGCACATTTGAAAATGTAAGGGAAAAATTCAGTAGTTTTGCCCCTTTATCTGTGCACTTTTCCCCTTAAATGTCCTTAGTATCCTGGAAATTAAGGTAAAAATTAAGGTAATTTTAGGGGGTAAAATTAAGGGGTTTGGTTTCGCATCGCTCTTCTTCTTAAGTGTTATTTTTAAAGTCGAGTTTTTCATCTGATGATCTGGGACTCAAGGATCCTTTGATCCTTTGTCGACCCCCGAAATTTTTGGGGGTTACTTTCCAAGTGAAAAAAACCTGAATCTGTCATAGTCAAAACTACAAACTCCCCCCCCCAAAAAAATATGCTCCAAAAATATGCTCCCTTAAAAAAAAAGGTACACTTGAGAAGCTCCACACTGAAACTGTTCCGGTGCCAAAGTTGCGTCACCGGGCAGCAGCCAATCAGCAGCAAGGAAAATTAAATAATGCTCACGGATTGGCTAAAATTACTAGTGTGGTTCGAAAAACCCGCAAACAACTGAAGCAGCGAATTCCGAACCTGTTCGAATTCCGAAGCCTGTCAGAAACGTGCCGAATGGAGTAAAACAGGATTCTAATGCTGAATTTTCATAAACAGACTTGGTAAGGAGAGGAAAGATACGTTACACTGTGGTAAAAAAAATAATCTCAGCTCTGAGGCGGGAGCTGCGAGCCAACTCAGTTAGCCAATTTCAGATGAAAACTTGGCTCCTGTGGTGATGAATGTTGTCATGTTTAGCCTTAAACTCTCAAATGAATGCACTTTAGTCTCTTTAAGTGGGCCAGCTTGTTTTTGCTCAAAGACAACTTAACATTTTCGGGCCCAATGGAATAGGAGCTTATGCGGCAGAACACATTCAAACTTTTTTTTTTTCTCATAGAATTGCAATCTAGTTATTATTGTTATAATTATTATTATTGTTATTATTATTATTATTATTGTTGTTGTTGTTGTTGATCGTATGGACGTGTCATATGGGGTTGCCTTCGTAAAAACAACTTCACAAATTTGGAGGTGATATTTTTTTCATTATTTAGCACAATGTTCTCACAATCTTCACACATTTAGAACGAAGTGTGTTAGATTTTGCTATTTTCTTGCTGCGCCGATGTTAAATGAAAACTTAAATGTTAAATCTGAATCTAAATCTTTCAGTGTGAAGGTTCTGCGAGTGATTCTCACTCAGGGTTCTTTGTGGTTCTGTGAGTTGGTTTTAACATGTTTTCTATTGTGCAGAGAAGGAGAGGAGGAACTAGACTGGAGGAAGTGGACTGTAGAAAGAGAGTGATGAGAACGAGAGGGAAGAGCAGTTAGAGTAGATAGCCTGTGGTGTAGTTCTGTTTTGTACGTTAACACTGATGGGCCTTTCCTTTAAATAAAAGGTCTGCTGTGGACTGGTTCTGGTCTCTTTGAGTTTCTGGGCTGAGTGTGTTTCAGTATGTTCATCTAAAGTATGTGAATAAAGTAAGTGATTTTTTTTTATATATTTTTTTTACATATAGATAGTCAAAAAAGCTGTAACACAGATGGCTGTGTATATATATATATATTTTTTTTATATATATATATAATTTATTTATTTTTACTTCTTTCACTTGTTGTTTCCTTTTTTCCCATTTTGTTTATTGTTAATAGTTATAATCTGTACACCTGTCTGCTTTGGAACAATTTGAAATCAAGTGATTGAATAAATATTCAAAAAGTTCAGATAACAAGGGAGGCATATACTGTAAGCCCCTCTTGGCAAAGTAACAGGTGTCCGTCACATCAAGGCACCCAGACTCTTATTCTGCTTGCTAAGATGCCAGACACACACACACACACACACACACACACACACACACACAAAAAAAAAAAAACCTTTACAGACCCTGCACATTTCGTATGGGGTGCCGGTTGTAAAAACAGCTTTACCAATGTAGTGGTGTCATTTTTTCATCATTTAGCCATGTTCACACTATTTTCACACATTTAAGTGTGTAAAAAAGTGTGTTTTGGTACATTTTCTTTAAATATTAAATCTAAATCTAAATCTCTCAGTGTGTAGGTTCTGAGTGTGATTCCCACTCAGGGATCGTTCTATGTGTGAGTGTTCTAACTCTGTTTCTACCAGGTTCTCCTGTTTCCTCCCACATTGCGAATACCTGCATGTTAGTTGGACTGTAGATGCTTAACCCTCGTTTCATGTTTGGGTTTAATTTGACGTTAATGTCTGAAGTCTCTAGATAAATAAATGACACATTTTTTGCTTCATATTAAACTACTTTTTCTAATAAATGCGGACAGATTGTGTAAACATTAAATGAACATGTTTTCAGTGTCTGAACACTTTTTCAACATCAGTGTTCTATGGGTTCAGTTTGACTCCAGCCTGTTTTATCTGTTTATAAAACATATTAAAATATCAGCATTTTACACACATTTATTTTTGTTGTTTTGATAATATTGAGGGTGTTTATGCTGTAAGGTTTAATTTAATATTTAATTTAGTAATGTTCAATAAAATATTCGTTCTGCTTATATCAGACCTGTTGGAGTTTGAGGATCTCTGATAGCAGAAAGAAAGTATTATTATTATTAAATAATAATAAGATATTTATTTAGCATTCAGGCAATGCACAATATCATATAACATTTGAAATATATTATTTTCCTTGGCCTAAAAGCAAGAAAGCTGAAATATTCTACATTTAAATATCTTTGCTCATAGAACTAAAGAATTTAATTTTTATATTCTGTGAAATGCTTGAACAAGTTGCATTCAGAACAAGTGGTTTATAAACTGGTGAAAGTAAACAACATTCTCTTTAGGCTCATAACAAAATAGTGTATCAAAACAAAGACTGAAATATATTAACTGTAATCACTTGAAAACTTCCTTTCCTTTTAAAAAAGCACCGGCAAAAAATGACCATTCTGTTATACCTCAGAGCACACAGTGTCAACACCACGAAATTCTACCTCTGCATTTAAACCTTCCACCAGGTGAGAATCGAACCCTTGTCTTGCTGATTGCAGGGCGAATGTCCTAAACACTAGACCACCAGATGCACTTCAAGTTTGGAGACTCAGAGGGCTTCTTAAATGCTTCATACTGTGCATGGCGATTGGGACGTTTTTGATTTTATATGATAAATTCATCCCAACGTTGAGACAAGTGGCTTTCCGCTGGTCTTTCGTAGAAATATAGAAATGCACCCACATGGCAGACATGCTGACTCTAAACCGATCTGGATTGTGGGGGCTGTGGTTGCATCCTTTGCGTCATGATCGCATCATCACAGTTTCAGTCAGATATTTTTACAAAATCGTCCGAAACCAAAAATGCATTTGTTGCCATTTTCGGCCTGAAAATTTCGGTGGCCAAATTTTTGGTGCATCCCTAATATATTTAGGTTGTCAACAAAGAAGTATAGAGTACCAACACAAAATCTGGTAGCAATTTGATTGTAGCCATTTCCTAGAGGTTTAAATTGCTGGCAACAATTTATCTCCAAGCCTGAAGGACGTTAGTTCATTTGAACATAACACGAGGTTTAAGTCTCCATAGGTGCATTAGTGTCTGTCCTGTGAACTACAGGTGACCTACTCAGAGTGTTTCTCCACCTTATGGCCTTATAATGGCTGCGATAGGCTCTACCACCCCCCAGCCCCTGTTAAGGATAAGCAGTTCAGAGAATGGATGAATTAATGGGCAAGGAGAGTCTTTGAAAATCTGTGATGTTGTGGAAGGTGTGGGAACCCTCTGTGGACCAGATATCTTTCTCGCCGCAGGGTGTCCAGATCTCCAGAACCTGCAGACACCTTTTCTACAACATCAGAAGAATCTGACCATTTCCCAACACTAAAGCTATGAAGTTACTCGTCCAATTTCTTGCCATCTCCAAACTGGACTGCTGCAGCTCTCTACTGGCTGGACTTCCACCGAAGGTAGTAAGACACTTCAAATGATTCAGAATGGAGCAGAGAGGTTAGTCTTCAAAAACACCACACTTTTACTAAGGAACCTTCACTGGCTCCCTGTTGCTGTTCGCATTAAGTTCAAGTCCTTAACGCTTGCTTTCAAGGCCAAGAATGGACCTGCTGTTTGATCAGTGCTGATATGTTTGGGGATGCATCAATTCTCGGTTCGTCTTGAACCTCTGCTGTTCAAAAGAAGAGGAAGGCCTGGGTCAAGACTCTTCTCAGTCTCATCCCCCAGTTGTGGAACGAAATTCCTCTTCCAATCAGATCTGCTGAGACCCCACTGTCTTTAAGACCCACCTCTCCAGGACCCTCCTCCTCATGACCCTCCTCCTCAAGACCCACCTCTCCAGGACCCTCCTCCTCAAGACCCCCCTCTTCAAGACCCACCTCTCCAAGACCCTCCTCCTCAAGACCCTCCCCTTGAAGACCTTCGTCTTCAAGACCCACCTCTCCAAGATCCTCCTCCTCAAGACCCTCCTCCTCAAGACCCACCTCTCCAAGGAGCTCCTTGGTGACTAACCTTACGCTCATTTTTGCTTATTTGTCAAGAAAAAACCAAAAAACACCCTCTTCTCGTCTTGTCTAAAACATCAGATTTTTCTTTGACAGGATTTGTTTAGATGTACCTAGCATGCAGTAACTTGTTTGAATATCGGACATTGATTTAAGTTTAGCTTTACAGGTTTAAGACAGATGTGGACGATTTGAGCACTGACGTCCTTCGCTCTGAATAAGAATAAATGCCCTAAACGTTATTTGCCCAATAATGACGTTAAGACTATAAGAATATTGGTCCAAGTGCAGTTGATCCCCACCGGACCAGTGCTGGACCACAAGAGCCGAAACTTAGAGCTTCCTTGAGCTACTTCTGAAACCTGAAAGCCTTCAGGAAGGTGCTGAACTTTCCGGAACGCAGGGAAAGGCAGCCAAGCTGGGAGTTCAGTTGCTGGGAGTCAAGCTCCATCAGTCAGAGCTTGGCATGTGTTCAGGGCATCCTGTCTGCACGAGTGCTCTTACTCTCTGTTGCTGCTTCAGCGGTTCTTTCATATTCATGATCAATTTGAGATGTGCATAATTTAAGAGCGAGTGCACGTTGGTCTCGGGGAGAGCGGAGGGACGCAGGAAACACAAACGGATGAATATTACAGGACTTTGTGCACACGCGGAGGTTCTGGCTGAATAAACACACGCGGCCAGCACCTCGACCTCGTCCCACTTTACTCCTCAAACGCGGTGCCGTTATTAAAATCAGCACACGCGCCCGAGAGGAGGGGGAGGGGGAGGGACGCTCCTGCAATCGGGCCTTTTCAAAAACAAATTATTCGCCTAGCGAGACAATCTGACCCCGCACGGCCATTGAGGCGAATTACTTAGGCGGCGCTTTGTTGTTAATCTGACGCTGCGCTGGAATTGTTGGATTGCCACCCTGTGGACTTTTCATTCTTTCTCTCTTTTTCTTTTTTCCCCTCCTGTCAGAATGGAGGAGTGAAGCTGAGCCATGATTGAGGTCACTAACAGCTTCAATAGCGCCGGAACACAATGGGGAGTCGGTGGCGTTTTTAACCACCTCACAGAGAGAGAAAGACAGAGAGAGAGAGAGAGAGAGGACAGGCAGCATCTCTGGAGGAGATAACTGCATTTAAGAGAAAGAGACGGGTGCAGAGTGACACGGCGTGACTGAGATAAGGAGGCGAGGAGAGAGAGAGGGTGTTGATGAGAAGACCACAGAGCACAGAGGACACCGGAGTCTAGCTGAGGCGTTCCACCAGAACCGGACCTTTTTTTTAAAACGACCATTAACTTCAGCGTTAAAATAGATGTTCCACCAATAGAGCAGATCTTCTACGCGGTGAGGATTCCTTTTCTCTTTGCTGTGCTGTTACTCTTAAAGTGATGAAGCAAGATGTCTGCTTCACCTACAGAAACTTTGTCAGCACTAAATGCATCAAATACAGGGGTATTACCCATCCCTGGGGTGGTTCTCCTCACTTTACTGGGGTGGTTCCTCTCACTTCACTGGGATGGTTTCCTCACTTTACAGGGGTGGGTCCTCTTACATCACTGGGATGGTTCCTCTCACTTCACTGGTGTGCTTCTCCTCACTTCACTGGGGTGGTTCCCCTCGCTTTACTTAGGTGGTTCCCCTTGCTTTACTGGGGTGGTTTTTCTTGCTTTACTGGGGTGGTTTTCCTCACTTTACTGGGGTGGGTCCTCTCGCTTTACTGGGGTGGTTCCCCTCACTTTACTGGGGTGGTTCCTCTCGCTTTACTGGGGTGGTTCACCTCGCTTTACTGGGGTGGCTCCTCTCACTTTACTGGGGTGGTTTCACTCACATTACAGGGGTGGTTCCTCGCACTTTACTGGGGTGGTTCCACTCGCTTTACAGGGGTGGTTCCTCGCGCTTTACTGGGGTGATTCGTCACGCTTTACTGGGGTGGTTCCTCTCACTTTACTGGGGTGGTTCCACTCGCTTTACAGGGGTGGTTCCTTGCGCTTTACTGGGGTGGTTCCACTCGCTTTACTGGGGTGGTTCCACTCGCTTTACATGGGTGGTTCCACGCACTTTACAGGGGTGGTTCCTCGAGCTTTACTGGGGTGGTTCCTCTCACTTTACTGGGGTGGTTCCTCTCACTTTACTGGGGTGGTTCCTCGCGCTTTACTGGGGTGGTTCCTCGCACTTTACTGGGGTGGTTCCTCTCACTTTATTGGGGTGGTTCCTCTCACTTTACTGGGGTGGTTCCTCCTCCCCCTGCCCCTATTCATACTGCAGGTATGAATTTTACAACTCTACTTTAAAGCATTAGCTTATGTTGATCCAAATAAACCCTCTTCCCCGGGATACATGTATGTAATGTTCTTTCAAAGGAGAGACACAGGTCAGGCTATTTAGGCTGATCTGAAGATCATGGTAATAAAATTCGACCACCACAAACAAATGCTTACAATATAAGCAGAATGATGCATTTTGTTTTTGTTTCATGTTTTTATCAATAATGTTGTTCATGTGAAGTACATTTCCTCTGCCTTCTAGAGAGTAATTTGTAAAAACACTGATTATATAATAATCTAATAAAAATAGAGAATAATAATAATAATAAATACCAGTATACTAGGTCCCTATTGGTGTGCAACTGTTCTCTTGACTAATACCCATTTATCCATCATGGCTTCCCTCTTGGGATAATGAACATGGATTGATGATCGGATCTTAACTGTTCTGCTCCGACGTGTCATATCCACACACCTACTATTTATTTCTGGACACATAACATTCTCTCTAGCTTGTCCATTTCTCCTTGGATTGTTTCCTTATACTCTATAAACCTCTTTGTTGTCAGTTTCTTGTGTTGTGGCTCTTATTTGTTTTTTAGGAATCTCCTTTTGTGCTGTTGCTTCTGTTTAGAACCCTGCCTGTGATGATTTTGACTGTCAGTTTGTATCAAATGTAGCCGATCAGCACAAGCGTCCTGCCTCTCAGTCCCACTCCTCATATGATGCTACTAAAGGAGAAAAGAGGGATTCGTCAAGACTCTTTTAATACTTTTCTAAAAGTAGACACTCTAAGAATAAATTCTCACAATCTTTTGTATTCTTTTAGCAAAATTATTCATAGAACACCTCATCAGTTGAATGTCTATTGGAGGAATGTCAGCCCTTTGGAAGAATGTCTTTCGGTGGAACATCTGCTGCAGCATTGAAAACTCTATTGGTGGAACATCAACTCTGTTGGTTGAATGTCTTTTGGTGGAACATATGCCCTATTGGAGAGTAAATTGTTGGAACATCTGCTCTATTGCTGAAGTGTGAAGGGCAATAAGATCTACTCAAATGGTTTAACATCTATTCTAGTATTGGAATGTCTATTGGTGGAACATTTACTCTTTTCCTGGAATGCCTTTTGATGGAACGTCTGTTGACTGAAGATCTACTCTTTCAGAATTCGTGGTGCTAGAAAGTCTGTTCATGTTTGGCTGTGTCTCTTGGCTGAAAATCTACTGCATTTGTGAAATATCCAACTCAAACATGTATTTTACTGGTGTAATATGTGTAACGTGTTTAAGGCTCATTAAGAATCTACAATTCTACAGGAATTGAAAATGATTCTCTGATAAGGAATGCCTGGACCTAAAGACATGAAGAAGTAACTTGAACAGATACAAGTCAGAATTGCCAGAAAGTCCCCAGATAATGTTTAGTGCTTTAGTCCTCGAGACCGGTCTTGAGACCAATTGGTTTTGGTCTTGGTCTCGACTCCATTTGGTCTTTATAGAACACTAAGTGTATTTCTGTAAAATGTCCCAGAAATAGAAACATTCTGCTGTTTGCCAATTTTGTCAAACCACCTTAAATATATAATTGAAAAGGTATCGTGGATTTGATTTAACGAGAAATGACCGTTTACAGCAGTGACTTTTTTTTCAACAGTAGATCCGAGAAATGTGATGACGATTCTAGCCCTAGTCTGTTTTCGGTCTTGGTCTTGGTCTTGGTCTTGGTATACTCCAGTCTCAGCAGTGTCTTGGTCTTGGTCTTGATGCCCTCCGATCTCTGCAGAGTCTTTGTCTCGGTTTAGGCGGTCTTGACTACAACACTAATAGGGTGTAAAGTTCAGTCTTTCACGGGGTTCTCAGTAACACTATAGAAATGGACAGTGAGGACCTAAAGCCCTGATGAAGGACCTTTTGAATACCCAAAGAACAAATTAACTTTCTTCTGACGTTTAGGTGAGACCAAACTTAGGTGACACGACTCTGACTTTCACGAATCACCAGAAGAAGCTGCTATGATTGCAAAGGCCAAGGTAAAAGAGTTAGACCTGCATGGTGATGGATGTGTCTCTATCAGCGTTTAGCTCCTTGGCTGGAGAACAAATTCAGTTCGGGGCAACTGCAGAGCCATCATGAGTCGATGTCAGATAACACACACACACACACACACACACCCACACACACACACTGTTTACTCTATTGCCAGAGCGTTCATTGGTGTAATGTCTCATCAGATGCGGGCCGGCGAGACGGTGACAGTCCTGTAATAGTCCTCTACCCCAGAAGCTTCGGCTTCTAATCGCTTTCTCAAATCCCATCTTGAGGCGTCTGGATTTAGTCGTAGATGGGGGACTGGAGGTGGGGCGGCCGCTGGAGCGGGGCCAGGCCGGGTGATAGCGTTTGGAGAATGGTCCTCGTCTCTGAGAGAGTGCTGTTTATCCTCCGGTGGCGGGGATTCAGCACCTCATGCCCAGACGAGCACATTTGGAAGGGGCCAGATAACAGCCCGGAGAGAGAGGCGCACTAATGGAGGCCTGTGTCAGCTCTTTCTTGGGGGGGGGGGGTGTCTCTATCGGTCAGATAAGTGGAGACTAACCCGTGTGTTTAGGACGCTTTCCTCGGCAAATGGTGTGTTTTTGTCGGTGGGGGACGTCGCAAAATTCACCGCTGTGAGGGAAGACATTCTTTATTGTGTGTGTATCTCCTATTTTTAAACAAAGGTTCAGGATTGTACATCGAGAAACCATTACCACCTGTCTCTATCTCTATCTCTCTCTCTCTTTCTCTCTCTCTCTCTCACACACACACACTCTCTCCATCTCTCTCTCTCTCTCTCTCTCTCTCTCTCTCTCTCTCTCTCTCTCTCCCCCCCTCTGTCTCTGTCTGTCTGTCTCTGTCTGTCTCTCTCTCTCTCTCTCTCTCTC
>JBBMFX010043702.1:0-11472 GCA_037832545.1 Rhabdalestes septentrionalis
GGTTGGCAGGTGTGGTTTTGGTTGGGGGGTGTCCTCCCCCACTCCCCCCCCCCCCCCCCCCCCCCACTATCTCTCTTGCTTTCTCTCTCTCATTCATTCACTCACTCTCTCTCCCTCACTCATTCACTCAAGTGCACACACACACACTTGAGGACACACTCTCTCTCACACAAATACTAACATACATGTGTGTAATAACCCTGATTTTACTATAAAGTATTTTATTCATAAAATTATCTGACAGTGTGGTCAGCAACAATTACTTCCTTAAAATAAGGAAAGTTGCAAAGCAAAAAATAACATTTCAGATTTCGTTTTTATGCCGTGTATGTTAAATATATAGACACGCTCTTAAAAATTTGCTCAGTTGAAATAACATTGCAAAGCCAGTTTTTGTGTGTAGTTTTTGTTAGATTTTTAGTTCATTCAAGCTTAATTTCAGCAGAAAAATTTGTTGAGAGCATTTTAAAACATTTTTATCATCACTTTTTATACAATTATCATTATTTATTCATTCATAAAATCATAAGCAACATGCTTTTAAAATGAGTGCACATTTGCACGTTTTGTTTGGAGATTAAATTACTTTGACTGTGAATATGTTTATTAATCATTAACGAAGAGGGATGTAAAAAAAAAACAACAGGGAACAATGACTTATGTCATGCAAACTGTTGCCTTTTTTATTTTCAAGTATAGAAATATCTGCAAAATAACTGGCTTTTCCTAGTGGGTGACACTATCAACGGGGTGATTGTGAAACTATTATTAGGGTATAGTTGGGTTAAAATATGACCTAAAAGCAGGTTTGTTTAATTGTGATTATTCGTAAGATATTTCGTGATAAAACACAAATAATCACATTGTTATATGGAAAATGTGAAACTTATATTAAAAGTACTGCTATATTTGACCAAATTCAAATAACATTTGGTTTGCGAATAAGATATGAGGAGCTTTTCGACAGCAGTGTTCCCTCTAATACAGTTACACAGCTGCAGTTCAAATATTCCTTCAACAATAATATAATCTAATCAAATATAAAACCAAAGCTATTTGCCACTGCAGGGCATTCATGTTTTATCTAGTTTCTTATAGAAAAATGATTTACCATCAGAGTCCAGAGCTACATTTTAACAGGCACCTACCCAGCAAGAGCAAGTTAAAATTTTATTTTATAAATTTTATTTTATCACGGAGCAGCTTAAAGAGTCAACGTTTAGTAGCAAGTGTCCCTGTTAGAATGAGGTGAAGTGGTCGAGCACAAAAATGCAACTTTTAAAATGATAGTTATAAAAAACTTGTGTTTATTTGTACAATCATTGTCAGCGTTAAGTAAAGAATGTGTTAATGTGATAATAACGTATGAACAGCACATTGTACATTTCAAATAAAGCTAATAAACATAGCCAGCTGATATACTGAGCTGTAACAAATTCCGTACAATAAATTGCCATGAAATCTGAATTTGGGGCTGATAAAGAGGATTTAAAATGGGTAGTAACGCCCCTGACAGTTTATCAGCCAGTGCAAAGCAGTATGGAGGAGCAGGTCACTGGGGATGGATGAATTATTCTCCGTATTCAGTTGTGTTGATCTGACATATATCAACAAGCACAGGCAGCACTACTGGGCCTGCCAGTCATCAGTGTCCTTCACATATCCATCGCCATTATAGTGGAACGTCTGATCCTTTATAGAAATGCTCATCCACGAATCAGTATACTGTAGAAAGCTGACTACCTTCCCATTGTCACATATCCATTTGTTAGAATGTAAAAACACATATTCAAACACTGTGAGATCCCACAATCCCATGGGCATCCATTTTCTTGTGTTGTTTATTGTTGTCATTAATTGCTACAAGAATGTGGCTGTATTCATAGGTAAACCTCAAGATTTTTTGAACGAAATTCCAAACAGACTAGGCTTTAATTGATGTTCAGTTCATGTATATGTTTGTTTGTTTACTTACGCACAGAAAACATCGACTTAATAGTTGGGGACCACTTGAAATGCTAAAATGGCGAAAACATTTTTAATGCGAAATCACCCTTGAAAAGAAAGGGGCCTAATTGGTACTTGGTTTGGACATATTGCTCTTGAAAAACCCCTCAAAGCATTTCTATTGCCTTCAAAAAACTTTTAGAACCATTACATCATATATATCAGACTCGAGTCCTGGTGGGCCGCAGCTCTACAAACTTCAACAGTCTGCCTTATTAAACACTCCTGATTCAAGTGTCTAATTAGCAAAGCCTTTGTGAAGTGATTACACAGCCTTAGACATGTGAAAATGCTAATCTCCATAGAGGCGTGCCCTGAAACTAAACCAGCCGGACCTGCTTAGTTTATTAACACCCTACATACATCAAATTCATTTTTTTAAATGGTTCTTTAGTATCCAATGAATGGTTGTTTGGGAATCAAAACATGGTCCCTCTATGGCAGTGGTCACTTATCCTGATCTGGGAGATAAGATAAGAATAGAAAGAACTTTTATCCCAAGGGAAATTCTGGTGTAATTAGTAGCTCAGTGCAACAAGGATGAACAAATAGAAACAATAAAAAGTCAGACACTAAACTATAATGCAACACAATGACAATATCATTAATGTAACAAATAATAGTGTAACAGACACTGCTGCAATTTTTTAAAATCCTCCTACAGGTCAGGGAGCTCAACCTTCCTGAGGAATCTAGTTCCTGCCACACCTGCTCTGACCCCTGATTGGCTGGATAGTTAAATCATTTGGAGGGGGTTGGAGCCTAGCCTGGTGACCACAGATTCAAACACCACTTTCTACCACTGTGTCCAATACATTTAACTATCAGTTGATCCAAGGGGACAGTCCCTGTAAGTGATGAGTGTAAGTCACTCTGGTAAAAGTGTGAGCCATTTATATTGTTATATAGCCTTTTAGAGGGCAGCATTGTAGATACAGATTGAACATGGCAGGAAAGTAGATCTCCCGGAGGAAGCTTGGTGACCACTGTTTTGTGCGATTGCTCTAGGAAAGCATTAGGGGAGTCGGAAGCATTTTTAATGTCAGGGAGACATTGGGTGGGGGCATGGTTGTTGTGTGTGTGTAAATCTCGTACTTTTAGGGGGTGGGGGTGTTTGGAAGCCCCTGTTGAATCTTGAATCCTGAATCTTAAAACTTTTGTGAAAGAATCCACTCCACTTAATCGATAGAAGAACACACACCACTGGAAATCCGGGTTTTCCTCCAAGTCACCACATGAAAGAAATTTGAATCGTCAGTGCATAGACAGGCTGCTCGGATTTCAAGTGGTGTGTGTATTTTTCTATTGGTTTAGTGAAGTGTATGATTTCACGAAAGAATGTGTGTGTGTGTGGGGGGGGGGGTTCCAAACGAATAATTACGAAATGTGAGGGGGACACGTCCCCCTCTGTTTGAATGGTGATGACGCTCATGATGATCAGCTTTCTCTAAAACACCCACCGCCTCATGAGTAGAAAAAGGTCCACTTTGCTTTACTTTAGCTTAACCTACACAGTTGGCCCAAAGTCTGCTCCATTTCCCAGCTCCTCTTAACTGAACCGAAAGGTGTTTAATGATTCATAAAATCTGCCGCTGCAGCTCTGAGGCCATCGAGCCTCCATGAGAAGTCCTTGAGCGTTTTATTGTCAGCTTTCCTTCAGCCGGCTGAAGCTTAAAGAAGAATAATGAAGGAAATGCTAATCGGACTTTCCCCAAGTGGTCAGCACATTAAAATCAATAAGGCCTCATTTCCGGGCTGGCATTGCTTCTGTCGTCAGTCTGGGACTAAAGCAAAGGAACAAAGCTCGCGACATGAAAGGCTGGTATTTTCTTTTTTCTTTTTGAACTGACATTCTACATAACAAGAGGTCATTCATATGGCTTAAATGTAAGCTCTATGTCTCAGGAGGCTTCAAATTTGCTGGAGAAGCAGTTTTGCAAAAATGATGCTTTCCTTATGAAAGATCCCCAGTTTTTTCTTCAGGTGTATTATCTCACCAAGGGTTCTTGTAACACATTTAAAGCCTCAATAAGTCTTTTGTGTAGTGAAACATTAATTCCCCAACAGCCAGGAACAGCACTTTTTTTGTAAATTTCCCCATCTTCCACTCTAGTAACTCTCAGGGCTAAAAGGTCCGCGGTATCAGTGCTTTTATTACTTCAGCCTGAACAGGCAGCTAAACTGTTAGTGGCTGAATGTAAAAGTTATATTCAGTTATCACATTTCAACTGTGATAAATTCAAATTGGGTCATTTTCAGTTTGGTGCGTCGATATGAACTCTATGGATGTTTAATGGCTTATTAAATTGCAGAACCTTCATTTAATTTTATTTGAGGTTTATAAAGAAAAAAAAGAAAAAACATTAGTGAAAAAAGCTGCCATACCTGTCCAGAAAGGGACGATGTGGGTGCAGATTTTCATTCCAACCAAGAAAAACCACACCTGAAGAACTGAAACAAAGATCAACTGATTACTGAGGTGGAATCAGGTGTGCGTCCTGCTTGGTTGGAATGAAAACCTGCCCTTTCTGGACAGGTTTGAGACGCCTGATCTAAAGCATTAAAATCCCTTCAAACATGGTTAAATGAACCTAAAATCAAGTTTTCATTGCTGCTGTTCTTGTAAGACTTTCCACAAGATTTTGGAGTTTCTGTCGGAATTGGTGCCCATTCACTCTGTAGAGCATTTATGAGGTCAGACACTGATGTTGAATGAGAAGACCTGGCTCACAATCTCCCTTCCAGTTTATCTTAAAGGTGTTTGATGGAGGTCAGAGCTATGTGGGCCAGTCAAGTTCTTTCACATCATACCCATCCAAACATGTCTTTGGGGACCTTGTGCACAGTCATGCTGGAATAGAAAATTGTCTCCCCAAACTATAATCACAAAGTTGGAGCCATGGGCGTCGTCCAAACTGTCTGCTGAAGCACTGAGACTGCACTTCACTAGGCGTAAGCAATATCCTCCTGAGACCCGGTAATTAATTATGTCACATGTGTGGGGGTCTGACGTTGCCAGCCCCCATTCCTATCTTTTCAAAATGGCTGCCATCAGCAAAAGCATGTTTTATGGAGGAAAGAAATATAAGCATAATAACTATATTTTTAAATGTTATTTAATGATATATTTGGATTCATTTCCCAAAATGAGCATCTAATAAGTAATTTGAATAAGTTGTCAGAGCTTAGATTATTTATTTTCTTAGTGCAAATGACTAAATTATTAATGTGTACTGTAGTTCACGTCAAGACTTAGTTTTTGTATTTATTTCCCTATTTTCTAGTAGACCATTCTTTCACAGAAGCAGAGAGAATTCTTAACATAATCATTCAGGGAGATTCAGACTTATATCTTTCTGAAGATGAGAGTCCATTGACTCCAGGAGAGAGTGTGATCACATATGATGAACCAGATGGGGATGAGGAAGATGCAGATGATGTTAATAAATACACAGAGCCAGCTGAAGTGTGCCGGCATCCTATCTGTGCCAAAACCAACACTATGAAACACAATGTACTTAAAATGTGCTTAATTCTACCTTAATTTACCCCTGAAAATATGCCAAACACCTTTATTTGAACTAAGTGGCCATTAATTTGTAAACTGATTGCTTAATTTAACCTTAAAAATGGATTTAAGGCATGAGTGGGAAACCCCTTAATCCTAAACATAAGACAATGTATTCAATAAGTTCGGTTATTTCAGGGGCACATTTGAAAAAGTAAGGGGAAAATTCAGTAGTTTTGCCCCATAATCAGCCTTAATCTGTGCACTTTTCCCCTTACATGGAAATTAAGGTAAAAATTTTAGGGGTTTGGTTTCATAGTGCACCCTGTAGGCATCTGAGAATTTTGATTGTGAGAAAAAAAGGAAGGACAGCATAAATAAATATGTTCCAGTAAATAGAAGGATAGCTGGGAAGGGAAATTTCAGTGTTGCAGTAGCTGTAAAAAATTTACAAAACAGTTTAGAAAAAAAATAGTGTATAATTGTTGTAAGTGAACTATCCCAGATAGTCAAGATAAATATTTATTATGTAGGTAGCTCGGTGGGTAGGATACCTGACTCTGCACCATGAGCACCATTAGGTCCTGGGTTCGAATCTTACCTCCAGCACCACCACTGGGTCCCTGAGCAAGACCCTTAACCCCCCAGGTTGCTCCAGGATGTCCCCTGTAGTTAGGAATGGAAGTCGCTTTGGATAAATGCTGTAAATGTTAATTATGCTAAATTGCGTTTGCTAAATTATTTTTCTATGTCTTAGATTCAGGCCTGTGTTGGAAAATCAATAATTGAAGATGGTGGTACCCATAGTGGTTTGAGCCCACAGCAGTACTTCCAGCAGTACATTGATGAAAAACTAATAGAAGTTATGGTGCAGTCCACCTGCCTAAAAAGGGTGCAGAATACCTGGGTGCAATAGCAAGAGCTGTGTCAGATGTGTGAAGTGTCAGATGTTCCTCTGGGTCTCCTAAAAATCACAGTGCTTCCTCAGATTTCACAACTTAATGAAAACCCAGTGTAAATATTATTAGTAATATCAGTTAGCTTTTCTATTTAGTTTTTATGCAAATATGTTTAATATGTTTTGATATCCTGTTCACAAAGCTTTTAGTGGAGTTTTCAATTTTCATAATAAGCTCTTAAATGTTATTGATCTTTCACACTAACGAAATACGGTTGTGCACTCAAGTGCACATCTTGTAGAATGTGAAAAAATTAGGTACAAACAATATAATCTTTGCAATGTGTTTCTTACCACCCCAAAAAAAATCCAAATCAAAATACTTTTTTATCCCCCTGGGTCTCAGGAAGATATAATGTATTCTCTTTAACTCAAAAGACAAACATTTATTAAACATTAAGGGGAATTTTCATCAAAGAATTTCACTTTTATTGAATAAGAATGCCAGTAATTCTGGAGGGCACTGTATTTTATAGAGGTAATGCCTCAGCAAATCTATACAGAACATATTCTCCTTTTGTCCTGCACTGTCTGGCAGTGTGAATATTTCACACGAGACATATTCTCGCCACATTCTCATCCTGTCCGCACACACATTGCTGCATTAGTACTTTGCATGAGTGCTGCACTGGTTGGTCTTACCCAATATTTGCTTTAACATGAAGCGTTCGTCTCTCAACTAATTGAAGAAGTACAGCCTTTGCTTGAGTGACCAGATATGTTAATACAGCTCTTCCGACCAAATCAGCCTGATTAAAATTTCGCCCAGATTTATTAAACAGATCTGTTACTTAATCTGTAGCAGAGACGCGCGAATGCATGCGGGCGTGGTAACAGGACCAAACGAAGTAGGCATGGGGTTTAAAATAATGTTAATGATTAAGCAGCTGTCATTAGGTCTAAACAGCCACGCCCCTCCTTTACTGACATGTCCTTCACCAACCACCTTCAGTAAAGACACATCACATAATGCTTATTTTTCACATATATTTTCAAATCTTTCTCTCGATTAACCCTCTTGACTACCTCTCCCTGTACCCCATTCATTACTCTGTCTCTCTATATATCTCTCTCTTTCTCTCTCAATCTTCTTTCTTCTCTTTCTACCTTACTTTCTATCCTTATCTTCTCCCTCTCTCTATCTTTCTATCCTCCAACCCTCTCTTGATCTCTTGCTCCTCCTCTTTCTTTCTCCTTTCTATCCTCCAACCCTCTCTTGATCTCTTGCTCCTCCTCTTTCTTTCTCCTTTCTCAACTTCCTTGCCTTCACTCTCTCTTCTCTTACCCTTCCCTTTTCCCCTCCCTTTCCTCTATTACACCATCCATCCCACTTGTCAACTCATAAGATGTTTATTACCAACACCCCCTAAAAAAATCTACAGAAGCAGGAGGAGAATAAGAAAGAAAATTATATTGCTAGTCAAGGCATTTGTTTTATTTTTGCATTAACCTTAAACTGTACTCCTCTCTTCTGTAACTCTCTCCACCTTAACTTCTATTATTCTCTCTCTCGCTCTCTCTCTCTCTCTCTCTCTGCTTCCCCGGCCGCCACACACTTTTGCTCATGTGATTTACTTTCTATTAGCGGATTAAAAATCAATTATGCAGGAAGCCATGCGTGGGCGTGATTAGAGACCAGGCAGGAAGGAACCATTCATCAAAGGTCCACTCCACTCGTCTCTCCACAGTGTCTGCAGGCTCGCAGGCCGCACGCCCCCGGCTGCTGTGTTAACCCTGCCCTCGCCCACATAAATTTACTCAGCAAGCCGCTCCGACGAGGCCCTGCTTTTATTGCATATGTGAAGATGACAAAGGTCATGAGAGATTCTCCTCATGATTCAGGTCTTTACTGAAGTTTTAATGTGATGAAACCTACAGACAGGATAAAAAGAAGTCCACTAGTATTCCCACCTGGGAAAGTCTTCATCTGCCAGCTTTCTCCTCCACTATAACTGCTAAAACTGAAGACTATATCTCTGTTCCCCATCCTCTGTCAGTGAACTCAGAGATAGCCCTGGGGCAGCCAAAAATCCTTCCTGGGTTTGACACCCATATCATCAAAAACCCAGGAAGGATTTTTCGAGAAAATAAACATTTTGGTTCAGAAAACAAAGAAATACAGGAGGCGGCCTCTGAAGACTTATTGGTAGAATGTGTTTGATGTGCCTTGCATACTTGAGTGGCATCATATTCTACATGTCTCTTGTATACGTGCCTGTGTGATAAACCAAATCATGTACTAATGCATATAATAGTCACTATTAATCTTTTCCAAACTCTTCACACTATATGGTCAAAAGTATTGGGACATCTTAATTATTGAAGGGCAGTTACTGTTTCAACATACCAAGACATTTTGAACAGCACCATGCTTCCATGCACCATGTTTGGGGAAGAACCTTTATCTATTCCAGCATGACTGTGCCACAGTGCACAAAACAATATCCATAAAGACATGGTTGGATTAGTTTGGTATAGAAGAATTTGACTACCCTGCACAGAGCCCTTACCTCAACCCCATCCAGCACCTTTGGGATGAACTGGAGCAACGATTGTGAGCCAGACCTTCTCATCCAACATCAGGACCTGACCTCATAAGTGATCTTCAGAATGAACCAGCACAGGCTCTAACAGGAGCACTCCAAAATCTTGTGGAAACCTTCCAAAAAGGAATCATCCCTATTCTGGCTTCACAACATGGGAGTTATCTAAATGGCTCATTGAAGCATATGATTCCTGACACCAAAATCTTTCAATTTGATTCAGTTTTGCACAATATGTCCCTGTTGATGTAACTGTTAGGTGTCCCAATACTTTATGTTCATATAGTGTATATAAATCCAAGAAATCTATCACACACTATGTGCAGAAATGTGTCATCAAATATGGTAAAATGTCAAAAGTGGTCTGGTTTTGCAGCTTAGTTCCTGAACTATATACATGGAGGGTTTAGTAGTACAATGGGAAACCTTAACAGTTTTTTTCATAGAAAAAGTGTTTTCCATTTAATGAGCCACATTACTTTGTTGTAATTTTTTTTTTATTCTTGTGTTCACATGACATTAAGGGCATTTTAAGATTTTAAATCGAAAAGATTCACTAAAATGAAAATGAAAAATTGAGGAGACAAAGCAGCAATAAAGGAAAAGGAAAATACTCATTTGTTTACTTCACCAGTATTCACCAGGATTCTTTTGGAAGATTTGTCCTTTACTGGAGTTCTACTGAAATTGAAACTTTTACTTTTCCAAAACAAAAAAAAAAAGTTTTAATATTGACCTTTAAACAACTTCCCCTCCTTTTTTTAAAGTGAAATAAATGTAATTTCAGATTGAACTATGTTAGCTTCACTTTTCTGCTTCACACACCACGATTCAATTATTTTGTTAAACGTTTAGGTTTTATCTTAATGTACTTGAATACATTTAGACACTTTTTGGCCCTTTGAAGAACATGTTTGACTTCATATTTTAAATTTTTATTTAAATTTAAAAAATCACATATTTTTCATTGAGTAAATGTCACAGTAACCATTTTTTCACTGTTGTCCATCTCTCTGTGCCTTGTCCACCCTTGAGCGATGATGAATGTGTGAACTTCTCTTATCCGTCCCCTAGCAGCAGACCATTCTGCTCACAGATCCAGGCCTCTTCTCTACAAATCAAATCGAATCGTAGATGAGTCTGTGCACCACAGGCCAGCCTGGGGCGATACACAGGCTCATCCGAAGTTTGACCAGGTTACTAAAAGACTTTTCTGAGTTGATGTGTGCATGTCCCTTTCAGCATTTCAATACCTGTTTACAATGCTAATTTCATTTCATGACACTCAAATGTTATTAAGCTGCATACGGTGTGGCAGCTGGGTCTAACTGCCTCCTCAGCTTTATTTTAATTGCTCTCCTTTTAAACAGAAGTACCTGCTGGGGCAGTATAAACCACAAAGACTTTGTATGTTGAGGGTCTTAAACCAAGAATACTTGGTGTGTATCTAAGATCAGGTTTTGGGCCAGAATTCACCATAAAGAGAAAGGTCATCTGACCCAAGACCACCAGTTCCATTGGGAGATGCTTCATGAATACGGATCCTGGGGTAGGATGAGCTAATATCATGCATAAGATTGAATTCATAAGGAAATGCAATGTTATGGATATTGCACTCTTACAGAAAAGCTCAGCTGTAACACACTGTCTGTTAGATTAAGACCTGCTAGGACTGGATTTTGTGCCACCTGCTGCTATAAACCTGTCAAAACAAATCTCTCAGATTGCATTTTGTGTGATATTTACATATTTAAACAGACACTTTCTCCTAGAAATCCTAGCAGTGTTATAATGTGCAGTGAACAAAAGTTGATATTGCCTGTCTCCATGCTATGTGATTTTTAAGTCGAGCAGTGCTAGGGAACGCCTTGCAGGGATAATTCTGCCAAGCAGTTCTAATGTGGCTAACTCCAAGTGAAAGGTAATTCACACTAAGTGATTCCACCAGCTTTGATTAATTGCCAGGTTAACACTGTTTGACTTGAAAAGCTCTTTAACCTCACACTCTGGGAGTCAGTGGGAAGATGCATCTAAAAAATAAAAGCCTAAACTTACGGCAACAAGCTAATGTAACAAGTCAGTGATGTTCAGAACATAATATGATGTAGATAAAGAGGGAAGACCAGGCCTGGGGATGTAACAAACTAGCTATAATAGCATGATCACATGCTATTTAGGACATTAACAGAATCTAAAAGGAAGGGGAAATGCTTTCTACTTTTTACCAAATGTCAATTGACTTAAAATCTCACAGTCACACACACAGTCCTTAGCTGTCTGGCTTTTTTCTTTATTAATTGTGGTGAAGAGTCCAACTCAGTCCATATTCCAGGTAACAATCCCCTACAAAACAACACCAGTACCAAGTGAAATACCAAAATAATGTCCCAGCAAGGTGGCTCCAAATGTGGAGAAATGCTGCCTGCTTTACTGTGGGAGAACTGTACAAAGATATA